>CAUYRH010037256.1:0-21070 GCA_963574655.1 Perodicticus potto | reverse complement strand
GCTGGCCCACAGTAGATGCTCAATAGATACTTACTGAATGAATAAATAAATAAAAGAAAGGGAGAATGGATGAATAAAAAGATGGATGGATGGATGGATGGATGGGTGGATGGGTGGATGGATGGGTGGATGGGTGGATGGATGGGTGGATGGATGGGTGGATGGATGGATGGATGGATGGATGGGTGGATGGAAGTAGTTATAGACTTCTATAACTGAAAATCACCTTACAAATCTTATAGGCAAAATATACTTTTTTCCTAACAAGACAACATATACATGAGTTCATTATTCTCCCTACTCTTCAAATTCTCCAATTTATGGACTATCTTTTAAAAATTAAACATAAGAAAGTATTTGAAATGGGCTAAAATAAATTTCTAACTCAGAGAAGGACTAATCCTTATAGAAAGCAAAAGGTGATTTAAAATATAACCATTTCTCAAGAAGAGAAGAGCAGATCTTAATATTTTCAGCAATACTTAAAATGATAAGTTGTTTAGTTTATAATAACTATTTGCTCTATCAGTTTCAGTCCATTTTGAAACAGGCTAATATATAACAAAAATTCGCTGACATTCTGAACCAAATTTTAGAAGGTGAAATTTTATGAAGCTTGTGTACATACATCCTAATCAAGTGGAAAAGTCTTAGAATGTAAGCATTTGGGGCTAAAACTAATGCCTGCTTGAAATCAAACTTACCTCAGATTTTTACTTTATGAAGAGGTACTTTGTGGGGCCGTAGACAGGAAGTGACACTCTACAGATTCAACTTTTCCTGTTGGAATGACCCCGGATAGTCTGAGTTTTCACCTGTTGTCCCAGCATACTTGCTAAATAGTGTCTTCAATTCTATCTTAACACTCGTCCTATAGATTATCATTTTCTTAGAAAGGATTCGGTTGCAGGTTACCTGCCATCTTGAAAACTAGAACACCATATAAGCAGCTAAGCAATCACAATTTTACACAACATCCAAATAGTTCATGACTGTGGCAAAATAAAGGGAGCTTTAATTCAGTGGCAGGGTCTGACTCAAGCAAAATGCTAAAGTATTAATTACTGTATGCTCTAGAATTGGTCTCAGAAAGCAAAGGAAGAACAGGATGTCTCATTCTGTTTTTATACTCACACAATGGAACCACTGAACACACTCTGATTCATGTGTTTCTTTTAGAGCTGCATTAAATTTTCACCATAACTGACCAATGAGTCAGTATTCATTAGTAGAGCTATGGAAACTCTATGCAAAATTCTGATTTGATAGGGTTATATTGTCTTCAGTAGAATTATTTTTGCCCAAATTCTGAACAAGTTATACAAATATCGTCACTTCTTGGGCTTATTTCAATTTTAGCTGTGAATTTTTCAGACCTTTACTGGGGTTGCTATTAAAAGGCATTAAGCTATTTCTTAAAAATACCGGCCAGTCACTGTTAGTAATTTATTCTATTATATTATTATATTTAAGGAAAAGACTTACAAAAAGCAATAAAATCAGTATTTTTAATCAGTCAAGAAAAATCACATAAAATAGATTAATGGTTAAATGGTTAATTTTCTAAGCAAAATGACTGAATTCTTCCAAAAAGAAGAATTATTTAGAAAGACGATGGCCTTTAAAATTGTTCTACAGGCATTTGGCCAAAGAATCTGTATGTAGTCTTTAAACTGTCCACTCTTCCAGATCTGCACAAAAGCCCTCCATTAACCAAGGGTCAGGCAAAGCTTAGCAGTTTGGGACTTACTATTGTGCTTCCTGAGATCTGGGAGGGATTCTGCAGGGCCACAGCCACCGAAAGTGTTTACTTTCCTGTAAAGTTACCAACAGGTTGAGAAGGCTGTGCTTTGAATTCAGACAGCCTTTATGGAACACCACCGTGGGGGCAGGAAGGGCTGTGCTTTATTGACTTTATAACACCCATCAGAACAATGTTGTCATACGCTTTCATCGTCTCAGTCTGCCTATGTGTATTCTAGTCTGCCACCTCCTACATTTTTCCCCTTGAGTATCTTCTTCTTCTGAAACCTTTTCATCTTCTTACTGCAGTTTGGACTGATTGCTCTCCAGGGTGACTGCCCTGTGATTTTCTTTCACTGCTCTTCTGTGTTGTTTCTACTGTCTTCTGGCTCTCAGGCCTTTTCTTTCTTGCTCTAATCCTTCCATTACTACATAACAGCTTCCCTTAACTTATTTGGAGAACACAAGTCCTTGGCTGTCCCAAACTACCTTCAATATGCCTACATTCTTGATCAATAGTTTGGTTGGTTATACAGTTCCATTGCTTCTAGAATACAAAATTAAAGTTTCCACTCTTAAAATTGTATCACTCTTAAAATTATTATTTTGAATTTCTCTCTCAAAGTCATTGGAGTTTGTGGCCGTTAGTCTGAAATTCTATAATCAAGATAAAGTGCTTAGTGACAGAATTTTTAAAATTTATTCTAGTTGACACTTAATTTTGAGAATTAGAGCTCTCATTAGCACCAGAATTTGTTTTCTTTGTCATTACCTGGAACATTTTCTCCCACGTGTTTTCTCTATTTCTTCTTTCAAGATCTTTATTCTGTGAATATTAGATCATCTGGATTGATTGTTTCATTCAATCTTCCATTTTTCTCATATTTGGAATGATTTATCAGTTTTAGCCCTATTATTTATATTAATTTAGCAATCAAATATGCAATTGTTTAGACTTACTTATTATTCTATTTGTTCTTTTTGGCGTGTCTCATTCTCTCACATACCAAAAGAACAAAAACTTTGGTGACCACTCTATTCCCACCCCTAATAGTGAAGATAGCACATAGCACTCAATAAATACTTGGTAATTGAGTACATGGGGAAAAAATGGGTATGTTTGATATCTTTCTTTAGCTTATCTGAGGGAATAAATTTATTATGCCATTTTAGATCTTTGTTTTATTTTTAAAATGTTCTATTCTGTTCTTTGAATCATTACTTTCTTCTTGGGTCCTTCTCTTTCATTTTTTTTTTCTCTTTTTATTACTATCAAATTCATAACTTTGCTCAGGTATCTAGTGGGTAATGCGTGTCCATTCCTGTGAAAGAATGAATCTTCACACAAGAGAGGTGGAAGGGGTGGCTCTCCATACCCCCAAGTCTGGCCCCTCAACCCAATCCCAACTTCACAAAATGAATCCTTATATTAGCAATATTTGTTCTGTAAAATGTAGATTTAGTAGAAAGGCTACACTCTAGGATCCAGAAGAGCTTGTCATGGGTAGAGCCTGTCACTGATGTGGTTCTGCTTTAGGGTGATCTGTCAGAGGTTCCTGTACAGCCTCAAATATGATCTATTTCCAAAGGATGCAGAAAATATTTGATACTCCTAATAAACCAAATTGATCTTACTGGTGATAGAACATTTTTTAACTCCATTTTATAATTAAGAAAATCGAGGAGAAAATATTTCCGTTTGTTTGAAAGTTTAGCAGATTCAGATTTGACTAAGCCAGGCCCGCAGCTAGATTTTGATATTTACCAGCTAGTAACTTAACATCTGGCTCTTGTTTTCCTTCTCTACACATTTTACATCAAAATTTAAATGAAACGATATGTAGAAAGAGCCTCGTGCAATGCCCAGCTTACTATAGCCATTCAAAACTCTTTCATGCTTTCCTTTTTTATTCTTCCTTTCCTTTTATTCTTTCTTTCTTTTCTTTTTTCCCCTTCTTTTCATCTTTCTTTCCTTCCTTGCTTCTCTTCTTTCTTTAAGTTCATGAATCACATTATGACCAAGATATCCTAGGAAAGATTTCTCCCAAGTATTTGTTTAATGTCTGAAAAAAATCAGTCTAGGCAAGTGTCTAGGAAAGGCTGCAGTAATTCATTTATTTCAAGAAAAGTACATTGATAATTTGGGCTTGGCTTATATTTCTCTTCATGGTACTCTTTGTATTATCAATGGGCATTTTTCTTTCCTAGCTACACCCACTTATGTAGCATCGTCTTCGTGGTGGCACATGTAAGTAATTACCCACCCAGACACAACTAATTGTTTTTGGTGTCTCTCATAAAAGAAAATAATGTCTTTGTAAAATTATAGTACTTTGGTAAAATATGTCAATTATATTGAAAAGAAAAAAAAGATTTTTTTTATAAATTGCAGATAAACTACATATAAGCTATCAGCCCCAGACTTTCACGAACAGTCATGTGTATTAAAAGCAAAATTATTGAGTTAAGAGAAACCGTTTTAAAATAATTTGTTAGAACTAATGTATGACAGAGTAATCTAATTGTCACACTGTTAATTTAAGCAAAACACACTATGAGCAATGCTGTCATATAGCTTAGAGTAAAGACATGGTCCAACATTGGCACTTTATCAGTGTTAGTCTGAGAATAAGTCTATTTGAATTTATACACTAGGGCATGGGTCTATCATTGCTTGGGACTGAAATATTCTCACAACTTTCACAATATGCACTAATGTGCTTAAAAATATCTTGTAAATCTTCTTTTCTTTAAACTTCTTTATGGTTCATATTTGAACTGTGATCCTTACGTGTGAGCTATGTCATGATTTAATATTAGCCAAAATTAATAGCCAACCTTAAGCTTCTTTATCTTGGCCTACAAGCTTTCTGGTTCTTTTGCATTCACAGTTCCCGGCCAGAGTCTGTCATTTAAAGGCTCTTGGGAGCAAATGTGTTGGTAATAGAGAGCCACATATCTAGCTTTGTTCAATAACAAAATACAGGTCACCATGAGGGATGGAGAAATATTGGGGGAAAACCGCACCTGGGAAGCAAGTTAAGCCATGTCTTTTAAAAGCCTATTATCCAAAAGAGGAAACAATCCAGGCCTTACAAGATATTAAAAGCAGAATAGCTTTGGAGAAACAAGACAAAATGAGGTCCAGAAATTGGAGCAAATTAAGTAAGAGATGAGAAGAATGAGCCAGAATGATAAATTGATTTCCCTGTAGTTCCAGAATATATCTTCTTATGGGAAGAGACATTTTTATGCTGACATTAGTCATTAGTAAGAATGTTATATTATTTGAAACGGTGACTTACATAAACTTGACTTTTTTGTTAAGTTATGTACAGAATGGTTTACCAGTAAATTCCTGGTGTATAACTCACTATCTTTTGTGTATTAGCAAACAACAATAATTCTCCATTTTTTCTATTAAATTATATTTCCTTTACATTTTTAAGTCGAGTCCTCAAATCTTTCCTCTTTCTCAAATGCCAAGTAATATCAGTCTTTAGCCATAAAAGTGACTGGATGTGTGGTAGGAGCCGTGCTGAGTGCTGGGAATATACAATGAATAAGACCCAATTGATTCAAAACCAGCATATCGGCATTTTGTTTATAGCCAGTGGCCTCTAAGACTCACACTAACATTTGCCCTGGTAGTTGATGCTGATTTTATTCCCTCTGTGGTCTGTATATCCTTAAAATATTGCCAGAGTTTTTGGCATACCCTAACAGGGTCAGTTAGGGTCCAGGGTCTGGACCATTTCAAAATATAGTGTTTAAGCCTTCTAGTTTGAGGTCTGACAAGTTGACATAAAATAAGAAGAAATCGAGCACGCATGCCCATAAGGAAGCAGGGAGCGATAGAGGCAGGCTTTGTTTCATCGTGTGCATCTATACCATGTTTTAAGCATACCCCGCTCTCTCTCTAACTCAAATCTTGTGTGTGTGTCTAGATTGTAGAAAACCTCTCCTTCCACCTATGACATTGCACCAGCCAAAGTAGATATGCTGTCCAAAGCATATCCTCAACCAGTAGCAGATGACCAAAAGTCAGGCTAACGTGATATTTCCTTCTTGGTTCAGAAGGCTGAGGCCCTCTGGAGAGATGGCCCATGACCATTTCAGTCCTCTAATAACATACTAAATCTTTCCTCCATGAAGCCACCTGATGAGAAGAAAAAGATGCAGGGTCCTTGTCAGTGTTGAAAAGAATCCCCTGTTTTAAAGGTTAGCATTTATTATTGATACCCTGCTGTTCTCCAGCAGGTGTTCTCGTACAGCACAGTTCCCTCATGACTCCTAAAGCCAGCTTCACAGACAGTGGAAGATTCTTCAGCTTAGTTCTTGTTAGCTTTTCGGGGCCTCCATAGACCTGCGAGCTGTATCCACAATTGGTACTAGATACTGGCTTTCTCCTTTGCAACTTTTATAATTGTACTGCTCACACAAAGTGCTGGATGGTGATTTCATTTTGGGACAAAGTGAAGAGATGTGAGACAATGAAAGAGAAGAAAGCAGAATTTCACCCTGACCTAGAGATGGATAATTTGAACAAATGTGTAGATAAAATCTTTTTTATGCAGTGAGACAAGTTAAATTTTCCATGGCATTGTAGAAAGCAGGTCTCACTCCTTCTTCACTCATGATATGAATGGGATTTTAGAGTCCACATTATGTGTATGTTGAGTGTGTCCCTAAAGATAGTGCATATCACAGCTCACACAACCAGCATCTCCTCATCAGGGACCTCCTACAGCAGATGTGCTAGACTGCTATGAGCAGAGAAGATGCTAATATCAACAATTCATTCTGACAGATCCTGAGATTAAGGGAGTGCTCTTTTATTTCTTTTAGTATCACTGACAGTTTGGCCTGAAAATCTTTTTATTTCTCCAAATTCATGTCTATTATAAATCAAAAATATTTCATAAATTTGCAAGATTTAAAAAAAAACTTGTTTTATTGGGGAGGATGATTTTGTTCAATTTAAAGTACATCTCTCTTTGTTACCCTACCTGATTAGGGATACTGAAAATTAACCAGCATCTGTTAAATTTAGCCATCAGGAAAATAACCCTATGTTGAAAAAATACTATGCCTGCATTTTCTATTTTTCTCTGTGGGAGGGAGGCAATAGTCCAAATCAGAGTTTGGATAGTCATAATTGGTGGTCAGTCGGTGTTGGCCAAATTGCAATATGGAGGGCTATATCTCCCAGCTTTTCTTTGAAATTTTCTATATTGTTCTAAGTGTATTTTATCAAAGCATTTTCTGGGCCAACAGATCTGAAAACATAAACTTTATGTAGCATTGCTCCTCCTTAGATATTTCCCTTTAATATGTCTTTTCTTTTTGAAGATAAAATAAAAGTACATAAAAGAGCTCTGGGAATAGGCAGCTATATGTCATAAACACTCTTCACTCCCCCTCACCCAGACCTCCCATCCCCCAGAATTTGGAAAAGAGTTGATTGAAGTGATGACGGCCTTGATCTTGTTTGAATATTCTTCCTTCATTGTCTTATTCTCTGTATTGGAGGCAACAACCCTGTCAGAGTCATTCCTGGGAGGGAAAGAGGTATTTCTAGTGACCGTATTTCCCAAACACAAAATTGAGACACATGGCCTGACAAAGACATAATATTTGAAGTAGGGACTGTGCTCAAAGATCCAGAACATATGGTTGAAAGAGACCTCTTATAAAAAGCAATTTAAGATGCTTTCTCAATGCTTATTCACAAAAGCCACATTCCCTTGTGCTTTCTATTCTCATTAAAAAATATTATCCCTGCATCAGAAGATTGACCAGTTTTCCCTCAACCTTGTGTTTTTGCCAGCCTGAACCACCCTGATGACTAGAAAGTTAAATGCACAGCCATCAAGGTAGAAATGCAAACCAGACCACCAAACATATTATGAATATATTGCTCTCCTTAAAAATGCTAGTTGGTTTTTCATACTGGAGTATTGACTAACTGTCTGTGTTTGATGTATGGTTTACCAGCCTGATGTCGACTTATGGTTAGAGCTTAACTTGTTAGTTCTGCTTTTGTAGCCAATTCAGAATAACTACAGATGCCTCGAGATATTAAAATTGACTGCTCAAATGGACTCAGTGTGGGAGTTTCATTGGTTTTAAATTGATAACAGCTGAAAGAGTGAATGATTAAAGTGTACATGGGCATAAGGACACAGCTCTTTCATAGGAACTCTTGTGAACAGACTTCAGTAAGTAGTGTGGGAATTTTTTCTTTCTCTATTATAGTTATTTCTAAGCAATCTTGGATTAAATTTTTAAATTACACAGGAATATTCAAGAGCCTCGAGAAAAAAAAATTCTTTAGAAACTGAGATAAATTTTGAAGAAGTGGATTCCTATTCTATAGGGGACATTTAAAGTTAAGTAGCATTCCATAAGGTGGTAATTGTGTCTATTTCGCAGGCATTTAAGTTAAGTAAGCTGTGTAGGAAGTATAAACTGTCATAATAGAAGGGTTGGAGTGCTGTGTACATCTCTTTACTCAAATCATAAAAACCGAAGCTCCAAAGTGCCTTATCACAGATAAGTCAAACAAAGCGTCTTCTTTGCTTTCTTATTCTCCTAGGAACAGTTATTATTGTTTTCATTATTTAAAAAGATGCTCTAAAGACTTGTTTCTCCGACAGGAAAAAAGAACATAAAAGAAATAAGAAAAGTTTTTTCTCCCTTCTCAAATCAGCAATTTAAAAACAGGTTTTATGAAAATTTACTTTCACAATTTAATAGTAGCTTAGGGAAAAAACCCAGTGAAGAAAAGAATTCAGAGAAACCTAAGAAAGTTTTTTAAAAATGTTTATATTACAGGCCTTCTTTAACTTCTGTTTTTCCAAGACTTTAAGTGTCCTTACTATACACTACTGTGACCCAGCTCTATTCTGTTTCCTAATGTCTCCAGTATTTTACCTTTGATTTCATTAAAGAAGCACTTCATATAACTAACCAATAGAGAACATCAATTTACAATAATACCATTAAGTTTGGATCTGTTGATGAAATACAAAACCAAATATTATGTACTCATTTTATACTTTTTTTGAAAAGGAAAAGCTCAATCATTGTGCTTAGCTAGCATATCCCCAAATATGTAGCAAATATCAACCTATTTTAATTAAAATTAGTGGAATATGAGGTTTTTTTGCTTGATTGTTTTTTTGTTGTTCTTTTTTTACTAGGGGGTGCTACTTAATTTTTTCAAACCAATATAATAATCTTATAATATAATATAATGTAATGTGATCAGATGACATTATTTGCATTTGTAAGGTGAAGTCCCTAGTTGCGGTTGAGGCCTTCACTAGGTGTGCCACATACTCCTACATTTTCTTACATATCAGAGCATGCTTATATCTATCCACTGACGTTACTGTCAAATATAGCTGAATCTCGTACAACGGCATACAGCTCTTGAATCATGTTTTGTTGTGATGGCTTATGCAGATAACCATCTAAGAACCTGCTACAAGGATTGACATTTTCTTAAGATAGTGAGACTCTGTCTCTAAAAAAGAAAAGAAAAAAGAAATGTAGAGCCAAAGAAAGAAATTTTATTCTTTTTCAACAGTTGTTGAGCTCCAATATTTTAATGATTTTCTTATCTGTCCATATGAGACAGGAGAGAGATTTTAGAGGAGATGTCATCCAAGTTAAACACATGTGAGGGTTATTAACTCGAATATATCACTCCTAACATGTCTCTTTGAATGTGGAACTCAGATTCATAGCAGAAAAAGAAAAGATGGAGCCGGAAGAGGCCTGGCCTCAGTTAACCTCACAATGAGGGAATCTATCATGCAATTGAAGGCTAAGAAATAAGAAAACAAATGGTCTAAAAATAATATCTTGAGGATATCTTAATATCTTGCTATTCCAAATACTCTAATTTCCAGAAAAACCATGACTCCCCTAGACTCCCTCATCATTTGTACCACCTCATACATTTATTCTCCAAACAGTATAATGCTAGGTTTACATCTTTTGTAAGTTCACATTTCTTTTTTTTTTAAACAGCTATTTTGACTATGTATTATAGGAAGCACAATTATTTTTAAAAAAGTCATAATAACTTCTTCAAATATTGTTATTTTATCCATGGATTCTTATAGACTATGGATTAATTTCAGTCTAAGCATAGGGAGAAATTTTATATAAACCTTTCATCATTTTCTAAGAAAACAAGCCATCACCACCACAGGTTAGCACCTGATTTCAAAATTCTGTTCCAGTCTTAGTATCTCCAATATTTTCATCAAAGAACAGGGTTTTTTTCCCTCTAACTAAAATGTCTTTTAATGACAATTTCATTTATCTGTCATCTTTCTCCAGATACATATTTTTTATACATTCTTTTAATTGTTTGGGATTCATTGAGGGTACAATGAGTTAGGTTACACTTGTTGAAGTTGTTAGGTAAAGTTCCTCTTGTAATTATGTCCCACGCCCAAGAGGTATGCTGTATGCCATGACCCCCCCCCATCCTTCTCCCTTCTCCCCAATCCCTCGTTGTCCTACCCCATCCCTTGTATGGATCATCTACTACCTTCATATCAGAATTAAGTACATTGGATTCTTGCCTCTCCATTCTTGTGATGCTTTACTAAGAAGAATGTGTTCTACCTCCATCCAGCTTAATATAAAAGATGTAAAGTCTCCATCTTTTTAAATGGCTGAATAGTATTCCATGGTATATATATATATACACCACAGCTTGTTAATCCATTCCTGGTTTGGTGGGCATTTAGGTTGTTTCCATGTTTTGATGATTGTAAATTGAGCTGTGATAAACAGTCTAGTTCAAATGTTCTTATGATAACAATGATTTTTTTTCCTTCTGGTTAGATGCCTAGTAATGGGATTACAGGATCAAAGGGAGGTCTAATTTGTGTTCTTTGAGGATTCCCCATGCTTCCTTCCAAAAAGGTTGTATTATTTTCCAGTCCTACCAGCAGTTTAAAGTGTTCACTTTTCTCCACATCCATGCCAGCATCTGCAGCTTTTGAGACTTTGTGATGTGAGCTGTTCTCACTGGGGTTAGGTAGAATCTCAGGGTGGTTTTGATTTGCATTTCTCTGATGATCAGGGATGAGGAGTATTTTTTTCATATGCTTGTTAGCCATTCATCTGTCTTCCTCAGAGAAGGTTCTATTCATATCACTTACCCACAGGTAGATGGGATTGTTTACTCTTTTTCTGTTGATTGAGTTCTCTGTAGATTCTATCAATCTTTGTCTGATTGACACCCTGAGAATATCTTTTCCCATTCTGAAGGTGGTCTTTTTGCTTTACTTGTTGTGTCTTTAGCTGTGCAGAAGCTTTTCAGCTTAATTAAGTCTCATTTTTAAATTTTTGTTGTTGTTGCAATGGCCACTAAAGTGTTTGTCATAAAATCTGTCCCCAGGCCAACATCCCCAGTAGTTTCTCCCTATGCTTTCTTCTAAGATTTTTATTGCTTTGTGTCTTAGATTTAAGTCTCTTACCCATATTGAGTCAACTTTTTTTTTCTTTTTTTTTTTTTTTTTTTTTTTCAGTTTTTGGCCAGGGGTGGGTTTTAACCCGCCACCACCGGCATATGAGGCCCGTGCCCTACATCTTTGAGCCACAGGCACCACCCTTAAGTCAATTTTTATAAGGAGTAAAAGGTGTGGGTCAAGTTTCAGTCTTTTACATGTGGTATACAGCACATTTGGTGAATACTATTCTTTTCCCCACTGTATGCTTTTATTTGGTTTATCAAAGATCCAATGGTCAGTAAACACTGATTTCATCTCTTGGTTTTCTATTGTATTCCTTATGTCTATGTCTCTATTTTTATGCCAATACCATGCTGGGTTTTTTTATTACATCATAATTGTGTACATTAGTGCAATCATGGGGCACAGCACAATGTGCTGACTTCGTATACAATCTGAAATATTTTCATCAAACTGTTTAACATAGCCTTTGTGACCTTTTAATCACTATATGAAGACATTTATATTCTGCATTTAGTAAGTTTCACTTGTACCCTTCTAAGATGCACCGTAGATTTTTGGTTCTTATAAGTGGTTGACTAGGCAGATATTTTATATATCTCTACTACTAGTTCATACCATGGAGTATCAGTGTTGTTTTTACTACTGGAAATAGCATCATCATGATGTTTACATCTAATAAGATGAAATGGAGAATTCTAGAGACCCCAGAACTAATTCAGGAAACTCATTATTTTGTTCCTCTAGAGCTACTGCTGGCAGCAAAATATATGTTAGTCAGTATTAAATAGAGAAATAGTACCAATAGATCTCTCTCTATATGGATAGATATAGATATAAGTATAGCTATAGATACATAGAGAAATTTCTTACAAGGTATTGGCTCATGTAATTATGGAGGCTGAGAAGTCCCACCAACTGCTGTTGACAAGCTGGAGACTCAGGAAAGCAGTTCAAAGTCCACTTTGGTTGGAAGGAGAAATGGCTAGATGTGTAATTATATGCTGATTCATGAGCTCTAGCCAATCATTTCCTTGCATGGCCAGGGACTTGGAAAGAACATGATTGGAAAATTGGTGATAAGGAAATATGAGGAAGAGATATGTGGATAGATCTCTCTGGCCGAAAAGCATGAAGATATTTGTGTCCTATGAGTATGTTCACCAAGGGGTGACCTCATCAGAGGAAGATTTTAATAATCAAGTGAAGAGAAAGATCCATTCTGTAACCACTAGTCAACCTTTTTCTCTAGAGACTCCTGTCACCACCTAACAAGATCCTGAACAAACTAATCATGTGGCAACACAGATTTTCATTCATCAAGGTTGATCTGGCTATGGCCAGTACTGAATGCCCCGTATGCCAGCAGCAGAGACTAAAATGGGGTCTTTGATTTGGCCCCAGGGTGATGAGCCAGGTACCTGATGACAGATTGATTACATAACACTGTTTTTGTCATGTAAAGGACAGTATTTTGTTCTTAAAAGAGCAGATACTTTGGGTATAGATTTCCTGTTTCTTTTCTTTTTAATGGTTTTTATTATTTTGGGTTTTTTGGATTTGCTTTTCTTGCATATAATGCTTTTGCCAAAACTATCATCTATGGCTGCATCTATGGCTGCATCTATAGTGTAGTGGGGGGGATGCTGACCACGTACACTGAGGCTGGTGGGTTCAAACCCAGCCCGGGGCAGCTGAAACAACAATAACAACAACAAAAATAGTCGGGTGTTGTGGTAAGCACCTGTAATCCCAGCTAATTGGGAGGCTGAGGGAAGAGAATTGCTTAAGCCCAAGAGTTTGAGGTTGCTGTGAGCTGTGATGCCACAGCACTCTACCCTGGGGGAAAACTTGAGACTCTGTCTCAAAAAAAAAACAAAACCCCAAATCAAAAGCAAAAACAAAACTATCATCCATGGACATACAGAATGCTTTATCCTCCATTATAATATTCCACACAAAATTGCTTCTGATCAAAGAACTTACTTCCCACAAAATAAGTGGGCCAATGGGCCCAAGATCATGGGATTCAATAGTTTTATATTCCCCACTATCCTGAAGGTACTCCTTTGATGAAGTGACAGAATGAGTTTTTTTCTTTTTTTAATTTTTTAAAAATTAAAAAATATAATAATAAAAATAGGGTCTTTGTCACGCCGGCTGGAGTACAATAGTATGAGCATAACTCATACCTGCACTCAAGTGAAGTGATCTTCCTGCCTCATCCTCCTTAGTAGGTATGCCTACAGGCATGTAACACCACACTTTGCTATTTTTTGGTTTTCTTTCTTTCTTTCTTTTTTTTTTTTTTGAGACAGAGCCTCAAGCTGTCACCCTGGGTAGAGTGCCATGGTGCCACACAGCTCATAGCAACCTCCTACTTCTGGGCTTAAGCGATTTCTCTTGTGTCAGCCTCCCAAGTAGCTGGGACTACAGGCACTCGCCACAATGCCTGGCTATTTTTTTTTTTTTTTTTTTTTGGTTGTAGTTGTCATTGTTGTTTGGCAGGCCCGGGCTAGATTCGAACCTGCCAGCTCTGGTGTATGTGGCTGGCACCTTAGCCTTTTTTTTTCTTTTTGTACAGACAGAGTCTCACTATGTTGCTCAGATTGGTCTTGCACTCCTGGCTTCAAGCAATCCTCCCACCTCAGCCTCCAGAATGACCTTTTGAAGACTCAGTTATGGTACCATCTGGGTGGCAATACCTTGATGGGCAATTTATGTTGCTGTTTTCTCCGTAGCCTGGATTCAGGGGTAAAATGGAAGCGACACCGCCCACTGTTATCCTTAGTGACAACCACTTTCCTGTTCCTTTAACTATGTGCTCTACTGGCTTAGTGGTCTTAGTTCCATAGAGAGAATGCTTCCACCAGGAGTTACAACAATGATTTTGAAATGGGAAGTTGATGCCACTGCTCCTTATGCCTCTGAGGCAATAAGCTAATGAGAGAGTTATGATGCTGGGTGCACTGACTGATTCAGGTTACCAAGGAGAAATTGGATGAATACTTCTCAGTACTCATAAGGAAGAGTATGTCTGGGGTATGGGAAATTCTTTAGGTATAAGATTTGGGGCATCCCTTTGCATTAATATGCCCTGTGAGTAAGACCAATGACACATATGACCCAATCCAGAAAGGACTATTAATGGCCCAGACTTTTCAGGAACCGAGTTTGGGTCATTTTGGCAGATGGAACTACAGCCAGCAGAGGTGCTTGCTGAAGGCAAAGGAACTCCTGAATTAGTAGTGGAAAAAGGTAGTAAAAAATACAAATTACTATGCTGTGATCAGTACAGAAATAAAGACTGTAATTATTCTGCGTGTTTCTTCCTAAGTTTATTATGAATGCACTTGTGTGTGTTTATATATCAAATACTTTTGTTTTCTTTCTTCTTGTATTCCCTTATTATGCAATATAGAATTTATTGATTTCATATCATAGTATATAAGTATTACTAACTTTACATCATAGTATTTAAGTTACAGGATGTCAAGGGAAAGAGTAAACATCACTCATAGATTTCATTTTCTCTTCTGGGAAGTGTTCAGTGCATTTTCAGTTATATGCAGGATAGACAGATCTATCAAGTTAGGTGAAATCATGTTATTATCTTTATTTGTAGATTAAGTGTGGTTTAAGGAGATATGTATGGGTGCCAAATAGACCACAGGTAGACTTGTGATGGTTAGTTAACGTTATGTGTCAAGTTACTGGGCCACAGAATGCTCAGATATCTGATAAATATTATTTCTGGATATAGCTGTCAGGGTGTTTCCAGAGATTAAAATTTAAATGTGTGGTCTGCATGAAGCAAATGGCCTTCCCAAATGTGAGAGGGCATCTTTCAGTCTATTGAGGGTCTAAACAGGGCAAAAAGGCAGAAGAATGTTCGGTTTGCTTTCTCCTTGGCTGCTTGAGCTGAGACATTGATCTACTACCCTAAGTCCTCCTGGTTCTCACACCTTCAAAACAGGGCTGGACTTAAAATCATCAACTCTCTATCTCTAAGGCCTTCAAATTGTACCACTGGATTTTCCAGTTTACAGAAAACAGAATATGGTTCTGTGTCAGCCTCTATAATTGTGTGAGCCAATACCTTATAATAATCTGGTTTTCTGACCTCTACTGGTAAGAGAGCACCTACTAATAAGATATGAAGTTAGTAGATTAATTAACAAAAATGAATTCTTCCAATTGGCATATTTGGTAAGATTTTTAGATGAGAGTCGTGATCATATAATTTTCAAAAGGAGGAGGGAGGGGGATGGGTGTGTTCCCACTGCATGGGCACAATGTAAGGATATGCGGCCACCTCTGGGGAGCAGCCCACAGCTACAAGAGGCACTGTGTGTAATAAATGCAAACATTGTAACCTAGTTGTTTGTATCCTCACATTAATCTGAAATTTAAAAAAAAAAGAGAGAAAAAAGAAAGAAGAAGAGCAAAAAAGTGTCTATAGTTTTTTTCTCTTAACAGAACAAAAAACCTGAGAAAATTAGGCTTAAGAAGAGTATCATCACTTACTTGTCACTTCTCTGTAATCACTGATGAGACAAAGTGGTGAAAAGAAACTCTGAATCAAAGGTAAAATAGTTTGGATTCTTATAAAACAAGGGAATAATTTGAAATGTTGTCACTTGTCATGGAAACCATATATTTTAAAGATTCCATTCTGGAATGAAAATGGTACCTGGCTAGAATGTACAGCATGCTCATGTTTCTGCTAATGCTCGCCTGTTACTATGGAGAAGGGAGAGTTTCTGGTCACTAGTGCTGAAAGGTGGTTCTGCAAGCCAACAGCACAATGGAATGTGGACAAAAGATATGAATAACAAATTCACAGAAGAGAAAACTGAATAGTCAATACATATACAAAAAATGTTAATCTCACTTCGAGTCATAAAAATACAAACTAATAAAATACTGTTTCCTAGCTCCTAAGTTAAAAAAGAATTAAAAAACAAGCAAAAATAAAAATGGGATGATATCAGATATTGGCAAAGATAAAAAGAAACTTGAAATTTAGCACTCTACTGGTGGAATTATAAATGAACACAACTGGTTTATAGAGCAATTTATCAATTTCTAGCAAAATTGAAAACTTACAGCCCCCCAATTTCCAATTGCAGGCTTATAGAATATAGAAACATTTATACAATTGGTGTACCAGAGATGAAGAAGTTGGGGAAAGGATGTTCGTTGTAGAATTCTTCTTATAATAGATTTATTGAGATGTAATTTATACATCATGAAATTCATCATTTTAAAGCACATGCACATGAAGTTGGTTTTTGTATCAACCTGGTTGACTTTATTCCCAATCTTATTTTTTTATTTCAAATTAATATGAGGGAATAAATTTTTAGGTTATATTGTTCTCACTTCCAAGGTAAAGTTTAAGTTGTAGAAGAGCTCTTCTAAATTATGTTCTGTATATTGTAGATGTTACTCCCTTATCAGATATATAGATTGCAAGCTCCCTTATCAGATATATAGATAGCATGCTGAACACACTAGCGTCGTGCACATTAGTTGAGATCCTGCCAAATGCCCTCTCCCTCCCCCCTCTCTCTTCACCCCTCCCTCTTGCTAGACTGTATTTGTGTTTTCTCATTTGTGTGGGCATATAATTGTTTATATATTCATTCATATTAATATTGAGTACATGGGATGTATTTTTTCTCATTCTTGAGATATTTTACCAAGAAGGATGTGTTTCAACTCCATCTAGGTAAACATAAATGATGTAAAGTCTCCATCTTTTCTTATGGCTGAATAGTATTCCATGGTGTACATATGACACAGTTTGTTAATCCATTCCTAGGTTGATGGGCATTTATTAGTCAACAAAAAAGAGCAAATAACCCCATTTCTAAATGGGCAAGAGACTTGAACAGAAACTTCTCTGAAGATGACAGGCAAATGCCCACAAACACATGAAAAAAATGCTCGTTGTCTTTAATCATCGGAGAAATACAAATCAAAACCACTCTAAGTTATCACCTAACTCCAGTAAGATTAGCTCACATCACAAAGTCTCAAATCTGCAGCTGCTGGTGTGGATGTGGAGAGAAGGGAACACTTCTACACTGCTGGTGGGATTGCAAACTAATACAACCTCCACGGAAAGAAGAATGGAGAATTCTCAAAGATCTAAAAGTCAACCTTCCATTTGATCCTGCAATCCCATTATTAGGTATCTACACAGAAGAACAAAAATCATTTTACCATAAAGATATTTGCACTAGAATTTTTATTGCAGCTCATTTCATAAGTGGTTTTTAATATTTTTTGGAGGTATACACCTTTAATCCTACCTAATATTAGAACATTTTCAACAACTCCCCCCCAAACCCTATACCCATTACCAATCACTGCCCTTTGTCTCCTCTGTCTCTTGACTCCCCTGTAACAGCTGGAAACCTTTGATCTTTTTACTATCTTCATGGATTTTGCTATTCTGGACACATTGCATACATGGAATCGTATAATATATGACCTTTTTGATTAGGTTCTTTGGGTTTTTATTATTGAGTTGTAAATTATGTTCTGTATATTGTAGATGTTACTCCCTTATCAGATATATAGATTGCAAGTGTTTCCTTCTATTTTACTGGTTGTCTTTCCATTTTATCATTTTTTTCTCTTGCTGTTTGTGCTTTTCGTATTATATAAGAAATCATTGCCTAATCCTAATTCACGGAAATTTAAACCTGTTTTCTTCTAAGAGTTTTATGGATTTATGTCTTTCATTTAAGTCTTTGATCCATTTTGAGCTAATTTTAATAGATGGTATGAAGTGGAGGTCTAACTTAATTTTTTATAAATAGCATTTATTAAAGATACTATTCTCTTCTCTATTAAATTGTCTTCACATCTCTGTCAAAAATAAATTAACTAAAAGGATACAGGTTTATTTCTGAACTCAATTCAATCCCATAGATTTATGATATATGTCTATCCTATGCCAATACCACACTGTCTTGATTATTGTTGCTTTGTAGTAAATTTTGAAGTCAAGAAGTTTAGGTCCTCCAACTTTTTTTCTCCTTTCTCAAGATTGTCTGAGTCATCTCTGGTTCCTTGAATTTCTACATGCATTTTGGGATCAGCTTATCAGTGCCCACAATAAATGCAGGTAGGATTTTCATAGGGAATGTCTCAAATCTGTAGATTAGTTTAGAGAATACTGCCATCTTAATGATATTAAGTTCTGATCCATGAAAATGGGGTGTGTTTCCATTTGTTTAGGTTTTCTTTAATATATTTCAACATTGTTTTATTATTTTTGTGTACAAGTTGTGCACCTCTTTTGTTAAATTTATACCAAATAATTTATTCTTTCTAATGTGATTATAAAAGAAATGTTGTCTTAATTCCAGTTTCAGAATTTCATTGCTAGTGTATAGAAATACAATTGATTTTTGAATATTGATATTGATATTGTACTCTGAAAACTTATTGAACTTATTAGTTCCAATATTTTTGTTGTGCTGGTAGTTTTATTTTATTTTATTTTATTTTATTTTGTTTTTTGAGACAGAGCCTCAAGCTGTCACCCTGGGTGGAGTGCCATGGCATCACTGCTCACAGCAATCTCCTACTCCTAGGCTCAAGCGATTCTCCTGCCTCAGCCTCCCAAGGAGCTGGGACTACAGGTGCCCGCCACAACGCCTGGCGATTTTTGGTTGCAGCCATCATTGTTGTTTGGCAGCCTGGGCTGAATTCGAACCCTCCAGCTCAGGTGTATGTGGCTGGCGCCTTAGCTGCTTGAGCCACAGGCGCCGAGCCGGTAGTTTTATTTTATGAATGCAATAACTTTCATGAATTAATTCTGTAGATTTTATGTTATTTCTCATGTGTGGCCATTGAATTTTCTGCTCAGTTAGCTTAGTGGTCAGATAATGATCAGACAGAGAGTTGCATAAAAGCTTTGTACCAGTAAGTTTTCCAGCCTTTGCCAAAGGCAAATTCTAATGAGCAATACAGTGAGACTCTGTCTCAAAAACAAAAAACAAAACAAAAATAATTTTTTTCTAATAATAAATAAATTGTAATATTCTTATACAGTGGAAATCAACAGTTAAAATTATGGACTAAGATTATATGTCTAAACATGAATAGCTATCAAAAACCAAACTGTTAAGAAAAAAAATTATAGAGTGCTATATCTATAGTACAATGTATTTATCTCAGTAAAATACACAAGGAATAATATTTTTGTTGAGTGTAAAATAATATTTTTGATATAGAGTAAATTATCTTTTTAAATAGGATGGGAGCATTTCTTTCTTTTATTAAAGAAAATCTGGACATATGAATGTTTGCAATGTTATTTTCTGTGATTTTTTTAATGTAAAATTTAAGAAGAAAGTGTTAATGAATTGAATCCCTCTGCTCTCTGAGAATTCCTCTGACTCCTTCCAGTGTTTTATAATCTAAGTGTAGAGAGAAAACAGAGGACAAGAATAAGATAAATCACTGCTGAACCACAGTCAAGTCTGTTATATAATGATTTTGAAATGGCTTTCAAATCTGGAATGTCAAATTCTGGTTTTCATTTTGTTTTTAAATAATCGCAAGTTCCAACCAGACAGAAAAATGTGAATCATTGGCTTCTTACTATCTAAAAATCTTCATAGTGTGTCTCAGCTCAGGCCAGAGAATGAAAACTTTGACATTGCTTCTCTGCTTTTCCCCTCAGTGTTGGTTTGTGACACCTCCATGGTTGCCAAAAAAGAGAAGGAAGCTGCTTTGTAATCATAACCTCTTGGAAGAACGGACCACCTCTCTTCCTTACTGCAGCCTCAAACTCATGGGCTCAAGCGCTCTTCCTTCATCCGCCTCCCAAGTAGCTGGAACTACAGACACGTGCCTCTGTACTTGGCCATTGTTTTTTGATATTCCATCACTAACGTGGGAGCACAAACATCAGTTCTGTTTTACAAGTAGGAAATGGGAGAATCCGAATCGCCATAATACAAAGGCTTTCTTCTCGTGTGACTGTTTGGTAAAAACGAGAAACCGTGGCCTGTTAACCAGCTCTTCCATGCCAAAGTGTGCTCGTTACAACATGGAGCCACTAGATGTCACTGAAGACAAAACTTGCAGGCATCGTAGTAAAGTTTACAACTAGGGGAGCAGAAAGGGATTCGTAGTGTTAACAGGGAGAAAACCACGATGTTCTCCCTTACGTGACACAGTGGAAGGTGGCATCTCTCTAGCCAAAGTGGTAGTTTCAGGCTCTCTGTTCCGTGTTTGTGTAGTGTGTGGAGTCAGTTAGCTTGGAATCTGCCTTTCCCAGTAAAGTAGCTGTAGCAATGATCCATGAGCTTGATCAATGATATAATTGGATCATCATGATGTTTTTCTAATTTGAAGGTAAAAGGCAAATAGGGAGAATTGCTTAGTTTAAAATTATTTTCTCATTCATATTGCTTAAGTCTTTGGTGCTGATTAGTGACAAAATAAGTGAGCAAGCATTATTCCTGGAAAAAAATTTAAAAAGAGCCAATCGTACTTAGGTATAGACATGGCTTATTTTCGCAAAGTCACAGTTACACGGCTGAGATTTTATATTACACATGTATGTTGTTATACATTTGTTTAAAAATTATTTCTGAATCTTTTCTTTGACCTTTTAAAAAAATTTTTTTTTTATTATTAAATCACGGCTCTGTACCTTAGTGCAATCAAGGGGTACAATGTGCTGGTTTCATATACAATCTGAAATGTTTTCATCAAACTGTTTAACATAGCCTTCATGGCATTTTCTTTCTTTTTTTTTTTTTCCAGTGGTAAGACAGAATTTATTTACAGAAAAG
>CAUYRH010037251.1:0-102500 GCA_963574655.1 Perodicticus potto | reverse complement strand
TGACCTCTTTTCAAGATCACTGAGCTAGTAAATGTTGCCAATACAATTAGAATCTGAAGTTATTAACTTAGAAGTCAAGAACTATTTATAAACTGCATAAATGACAACTAGGGCTGTCACCTATAGAGGGAGGTTGAAGGAAAGTCGATAGGAAACAATTATAGGGAGAGATAAGTTATCATTAATGAAGTTCCATACAGAGTAGGTCTGCTGCCCCAAGCCATCTGCAGTGCTCATAAATCTACTCTCCAAAAAATTTCTTTAAACAAATAAAAATTATTTTTCTAGCTCATTCCTGTTTTAGAATTTTGGGGGAGTTTATTGTCATCAACTTCTGTGAGATCTTGATAGTCTTTGGCCTGCACTTAGCAGATTTAAAATCGTGCTTGCAGCTGAGTATCTCTTAAAAGACCAATTTTTTTTTTTTTTTTGAGACAGAGTCTTTCTTTGTCCCCCTCACTAGGACAGAGTGCCCCGTGGCATCACAGCTCACAGCAACCTTCAACGCTTGGGCTTAAGCAATTCTCTTGCCTCAGCCTCCCAAGTATCTGGGACTACAGGCACCCGCCACCACGCCCAGTTATTTTATTTGTTGTTGTTGTTGTTGTAGTTATTGTTGTTTAACAAGCCTGGGCCAGGTTTGAACCTGCCAGCCCTGGTGTATGTGGCTGGCACCTTAACCACTGAGCCATGGGTGCCGAGCCAAGATCAATATTCTTGATGGTGGGCATAGGGCTGACAAAAATAATGTACTTCATTTTTTTATTCATTTCTGCATTGCTTTATTTTTAGTAGTTCAGTGAATATGAAGACTGAATGATTTGGCTTTGGAATCTGTAATCTTTTTGAGACACTGAACATGAGTGATAAAGGAGGATAAGTAAAACCCCCACAGTGATGAATTCTTTGTAGCACTGTTAAGGTACATGCTTAACAAAGACAGGTGGTATTTAGTATAAAGAAATGATGAAGTAACTGCCCTTAAAGACACCCACATCACTTAACTGACCCAGTTGCTTGTTTTAGTAGATTAGCTTCCCACACTTTTCAAGATTTTCACTAGCATGATGAATCCTTTAAAAATATTCTGGATTTAAATTGGGACATCTCTAAAATTCAAGGATCCTGGCTGGGATGCTTGGAAGATATCCAGAGATTATGACTGATTGTGATCAAAGGGAATGGGCAAGAGAAGAATTGAGTATAACAAAAAGAAATATAACTTCCAGGTTGGTAAATAATTTTTTTTCTCAAAAAGGTGAAAGTAAAGGGAAATGGTTTCAAATCATAACTGGCAGAATTTAGCTTGGACATAATATACAATACTCTGCTACTGATACAAGTACACAGTTTGCAGTTCCTTCTATAGGTAAATGTAGCAGGCAGAGAAAACAGGGCCACAGACTATGACTTACATTATTTATCTATACAAACTGTACCAAAGGAAAAATAAAATTATAGTTGGACTTAAGGCCATTAATTAAAGGGGGAAAGGAGGAGATAAAACTCAGGTAACAAGTAAAGAGAAATCAAATATATTTTAAAGCTATGTTTGTGGGATTGAAGCATAGCCTTGAAAATTAAATCTACTCATAATCAAAAGATTTTGTGTTATTGTGGTATTAAGTGTCTCTCCCATGTCCCATTAACCAATATTAATTGATTTATTTGAATTTAACTACTTTTAAATCACTCCTTCTCTGAAGGCCTAATTAGCAGTATAATGGGATTTTTAAAAAGGGGGAGAAAGACGGAGTCTGATAAATTTCTAGGCCCAATTCCAGGGAGTTCACTGGGGATGGCTTCCCATTTGTATAGACTTCTTATTTGGTACTAGTTGAAATTCCCATTTGAAGAAGAATCATGGAATAGTGTATCTCAAATTTTCAAGTGCATATAAGTCACCAAAGAATATTGCTAACATGTAGATTTGACTCAGTGGGCCTGGGGTGAAGCCTGAGATTCTGGATTTCTACCAAGCACACAATTGCTTATGTGACTAGTTTAAGGGGCTACATGTTGAATTGGCAGGCTCCAGATCTGCACCATCCAATGTAGCTAGGCAGCACTTGAAATGTGGCAAGTCTCAAAACATGTAAAAAAATATATACACTAGATTTCAATGACTCCATATTTGATGATAAAATGCAAAATATCTCAATTTTTAATCAGCTTCACATTAAAATGATAATACTTAGAGTATATTTGGTTATATAATATACATTATGAAAATTAGTTTTACCTGATTGTACTATTTTAATGGCGTTACCAAAAAATTTATTGCTTATGTAGCTTATATTTATGCTGAACAGTATTAGTTTAGCTTTATATACAAATAGATATGTATCATACATGTTTTTAAAAATAGGGGATAATTTTCAGAAGTACTTTACATATCAAAACTTTGGGGCTTTGAAAAATTTCATCTTGACCTTTTTGTCTCACATATCAATGACATAAGATGAGAAATACCCTAACTTCTCAGAAAAGAAATCTCCCTGTGGCTAAGCTAGATGAAAGGCAATGTTTTCAAGATCGAGATAATAAAGTGTGTGAGACCTGGAGCGCCATGGCACCAGTGGACCAGCTCATTCTCTCTCTCAATGGTCTCGCCGAGCTCAGGTGGCCAGTTGCAGTTCTGTTCCTGTTCCATGAGGAAGTCCACACTCTGCCACACCAGCTCCCGATCTGAGGGCCTGAGGTGCTCATGGTAAGAAAGAAGCATCTGAAGTATGGACGAGAGGCCATGAGCTGCCCCTATATTCAAAAACAAAGCATAATTAATTCACACAATAGGGAGCAGACTCAGTTTGATTTGGTGAAAAAATAATTACAGGATAAAAAAAAAACCTAGGAACATTACTTAGAAGCACATATAGTAATGTAATAATGGAGTTGCCTCAGAAATAGTACTTAGATGCACATGTAGTAATGTAATAATGGAGCTGTCTAAGAACGAGGCTTCCAATAAACTATAGTCTGCATGCCAAATCTACTTCACTGCTTTTTCTTTGTAAATAAAGTTTTATTGAAACACAGTCATGCTCATTCATTTGTACACTGAATGGCTGTAAGACAGCAGAGCTGTATTTGTCACAGAAACCATAAAGCCCACAAAACCTAAAATATTTATTGCTTAACCCTCTACAGAAAAAGTTTGCTAACCAATTCTCGGTCAAACTTGCTCAAGTAATTTGAAGGTTGTAATTAACATAACACTAGCCTTTATGAGAATACTTCTAAAGTGCTTGAAAATACTTTGGTCTAGGTATTCTAAACATTTATTTATTATTATTTTATTAAATAGATTTGGGGGTAGAAACGGTATTTTGGTTACATGGTTGAACTGCACAGTGGAGAAGTCTAGGCTTTTAACATGCTTATCACCTGAATAGTGTGTGTTGTACCCTGCAGGTAATTTTTCATTCTGCACCCACTTCCTATTCTCCCCCTTCTGAGTCTCCAATGTTCATTAAGTCACTCCGTATGACCTTCTCATTGCTTAGCTCTCATTTACAAGTGAGAACGTGTGGTATTTGTCTTTTTGTTCCTGGGTGGCTTCAATTAGAAACAATGGTCTTCAGTTCCATCCAAGTTGCTGCATAAGAACCACATTATTTCATTCTTTTTGATGGCTGAGTATTATTCCAGGGTGTGTGTATACATGTATGTATGTGCACGTGAGCGTGTATTTGTGTATACATATATAGAGAGAACATTTTCTTTATTCATTCTTCAGTTAGTGGGCATTTAGGTTGGTTTCATATCATTGCAATTCTGAATTTTGCTACAATAAACATATGGATGCAGGTGTCTTTTTCATTAAATGATTTGGTAAATTGTATGTGTCAGCTTGACTGGGCTGTGGATGTCCATATATTTGGTTTAACATTACTTCTGTGTATGTCTGTAAGGCTGTTTCTAGACAAAAATAGTACAGTAGACCCTCCATAGTTGACCACATCCCTACATTGACCACCTCCTTAAGTTGACCTAATTTTTATGGACCAGACATGTGCTATATGTATGTATCAGCACAGTAGGCCTAGTACCTTATGTTGACCACCTCCATATGTTGACTAGTTTGTTACAGTCCCTGGGGTGGTCAACTTACAGAGATTCTACTGTATTGAATATGTGGACTGAGTAAAGCAGATTGCCCTCTCCAATGTGGGTGGGCCTCACCAAATTCATTAAAGGACTGAATAGAACAAAAAGGCTAAGTAAGAAAGAATTATTTCTCTTTGTTTGTTTTCAAGGTGGGACATTGGTCTTTTCTTGCCTTTGGATTCATACTTGAACTGGAACTTACACCATTAGCTTTCATGGGTCTGGCTTCTTAGCCTCTATACTTGTGTGAACCAATTCCTTATAATAAATGTATTTATTTATTATATTACATTTCTCTAAAGAACCCTGATTAATACAAGGAGATGAAGGAAAACTGAGAAAGGAGAGTTTAACTTGACCTCAAAGGTGGAGAGAGTGCTAAAGGTTCCACACAATCAATGTTATTTGAGCAAAATCTTGAAGAATTCCTAACAGTTTCAGCAGAGGGTACTGAACGAACAAAGGCCTGAGCCTGCCTTTGGAAAAAGAGTTAGCTTAACAAAGGTAAAAGTCAGCCCAGTCCCTCTAGGAGTTTTCACTCACTCCCAATTAGTAGAATACTGATTAGTGGATGGTAATGGGGCTTGTTCTTCAAATTCAATTCTATAATTTTAAAGCTTTCTCTTTGCATTCAGACAATTGTCACTTTGCCATAGTCAGAACTCTTGATTCCCCAGAAATGGCCTAATAGTTGTATCCAATCAAAACTTCTATCTCTCTTAAAAGATGATTATAATGTTTGAAAGTATCTTTCTTTCACTGTATTTGAAAATTTTAAAGAAAAACTTACTTTTCAGGAAAATGCTTTTGCATTAGATAGAAATCTGGTTTGTGCTATATATGTAAATGGCCAGAATGTCAATTTCTCTAAAAAAAACCTGAAAATGAACCAAATACCTTTATTAGAGCACTACAGCAGATACTGTCAGTGCCCTGCTCATCACATCACCCACATTCACCCTTCATGTGTTCTTACCCTCCACGCTTCCTACCTCAAGCACCTATCATTCTTCTTTGGCCACAGGAGTGTGCCCAGCCCAGAGGGGCAGGGTCAGATTGTTAGAGAATTAACACTTCTGAGAGAAGCAACCAATAAGCAGGGAGCTGGGGAAGGAATTTCCCAGATTTCTTCACCCACTGGGTGAGACGATTCTGAGATGTGTCCTATATGTCTCAAAGACTCCCCAGGGGAATCGAGCCTCACTTGTCCATAGTTACATGCTCAATACTCAATTAGCTTCTTTCTTTTCTTTATCTCATTTTCTGACTCTTCTATCAACACTACTTTGGCTTACCTTCCAAATAAACCTTCTACACCCAAATCCATGTCTCAGGGTCTGATTTGAGGGGAACTTAGGCAGGGACTTTTAAGATTCTTTACAAAAACCGATCAAATTCATTTGTTAGCTATTCATTCATTCCAGTTCCCTCACTACTTGAAGATTCATTGGTAAAGGTCTAGGGATCATGAAGATAAATGAGAGAAAATTTCCATCCTGAAGGAGCATGAAGTCTGCTAAGATTATTAGATATATGAGCTACCAATTACAGAGGGTTGTGATAAATGTTCCAGTCAAAGGGCAGGACACTACTGCCCAATTTTACCTACCTCAGGGGGAAATGTGAATGTTTCTTGAGAGAGGGTTTAACACCCCTTTTTCCAAAAGCACACAAAGTTTTTCAGCAGATCTGATAATGTTTGAGCAGAGTCTTAAAGTCTGCGGGTAGATAAAGGAGTTAGGGGAAAGTGGGGAATTTTGGGCAAAAGGAACATGCACAAAGGTGAAAAAGTAATATGAGAACACTTTGCACATGGGAAACTGCTGCACATAACCTGGTGGGCAGAGATAAAGCTGGAGTCTGGGGAAACAGGCAGGCAATCTACAAAGGGCTTTGCAAACTTTGCTCTGGAGTGATGGTGAGCCACTACAGGAGTCAAACGAGGAACTCAAAATTAGCCGCCGTAACTAAATAGCACGTTATTAATCCCCTCCTATTTAAAACTTTAAAATGTTAGTGGCTGATCCTACTTGCCTTACTTAACAAAGGTTAAAGTCCTACTCCCTGTGTAGAGGAAGTATTTGCAATCAATAAATGTAAAAATGGTTCATAATCTTTAGGCAAAATTAGTCTGAAGAGCTTATGATCTAGAATAAGATTTCAGTCTTTAGTGAAAGCAATCATTAAAATAGGTACACTTTTGTTAGCTACACTGTGAAAGCAAATATTAAACTGTAATTTGTAATATCTAAAATATCTGTTTTAAGAAGACATTTTAAATTACTTTTTATTAAATGAATAGTGATGACCTACAACAAAAACAAAATCTTCCAATATTTACTCAATGTTAATATAACAGACTCCCTCCATCCTACAGGTCTGTGCCAATACTCTTACTTACCCAAGTATTCTGTTCCATAGTAAGAATACATCAGTGGGAATGGTTTCCTCTTTTTAATGGCATACTGCTTCCCAGAGTCCAGAATTGCCTGGCAAATTGATTTGATCTGTGCTGGGGTCAGCACCTGAGTAAGAAAATCAAGAAGCAGAAGTCAAAGCAGGATCCTTTCTTCCCCAAAACACTGAGTCTTCTTGCTTAAAAATTCCATAAGTGGGCTCGGTGCTCATAGCACAGTGGTTACGGCTTCCGGTCACATGCACCGAGGCTGGCGGTTCGAACCCAGCCTGGGCCATCTAAATAACAATGACAACTGTAACAAAAAAATTGCAGGGCATGTCTGTGGGCACCTGTAGTCCCAGGTACTTGGAAGGTTGAGGCAAGAGAATCACTTAAGCCCAAGAGTTTGAGGTTGCTTTGAGTTGTGACGCCACGGCACTGTACTAAGGGTGACATAGTGAGACTCTGTCTAACAGAAAAGAGAAAAAGAAAGAAAGATGGATAGACGGACAGACAGAAAGATACACTGACAAACAGAAAGACAGACAGAAAGATATACAGACAGAAAGAGAGAAAGACAGGCAGAAAGACGGAGAGACAGGAAGACACAACAACAGATGGAAAGATAGAAAAACAGACAGAAAGACAAAAAGACACAAAGATGGACAGACAGAAAGTCACACAGACAGACAGAAAGACAGATAGAAGACACAATGAGAGAAAGACAGACAGACTGACAGATGGAAAGATAGAAAGACAGACAGAAAGACAAAAAGACACAAAGAAAAACAGACACACAGAAAGACAGACAGAAAGACAGGACGACAAACAGAAAGAAAGACAGAAAACAAAAAGACAGAGAGACAGAAAAATAAACAGAAAGACAGACGGAAACATAGAAAGACAGTCAGAACACAAAAAGACACAAAGAAAGACAAAGAAAGACAGAAAGACACAGACAGAAAGACAGAAGGAAGGAAGGAAGGAAAGAAAGAAGGAAAGAGAGAGAAAGAGAAAAAGATAGAGATACAAAAGACAGACAGAAAAACAGAAAGAAAGACAGACAAGATAGACAGAATGACATACAGACAGAGACACAGACAGACAGAAAGGCAGGCTGACAGACAGAAAGATGGCAAAACATACAGAAAAACAGAATGACAGACAAAGAGAGAAAGACACAAAGAAAGACAGAAGATAGACACACAGAAAGACAGAAAGACGAACAGGCAGGCAGACAGAAAGACAGAAAGATAGAACAACACACAGACAAAAAGAGAGGCGGACGGAAAAACAGACAGAAAGATGGACAGACAGAAAGACGGCAAGACAGACAGGAAGACAGAACGACAGGCAAAAAAGACACAATGAAAAACAGACAAGACAGACAGACAGAAAGACAGAAAGATGGACAGGCAGACAAACAGATACAAAGAAAGACGGACAAGACAGAAAGAATGACACAGACAGAAAAGGAGACAGACAGACAGAAAGACAGAAAGATTGAAAGACAGAAAGAACGACAGATAAAAAGACACAAAGAAAGACAAAAGAGGCAGACAGACAGAAAGAAAGATGGACAAGACAGAAAGAATGACACATAGACAGAAATACCGAAAGATGGAAGACAGAAAAACAGCAAGACAGACAGAAAGACAGAGAGACAGACAGAACGATGGACAAAAAGACACAAAGACAGACAGACAGACAGAAAGACAGGCAGACAGGCAGGTAGACAGAAAGACAGAAAGACGAACAGAGAGACAGAACGACGGACAGAAAGACACAAAGAAAGACAGACAGACAGAAAGACAGAAAGATGGACAGACAGACAGAAAGAAAGACCGACAGACAGAAAGACAGACAGACAGAAAGATGGACAGGCAGACAGAGAAGCAGACAGAAAGACAGACTGACAGAAAGACAGCAAGACAGACAGAAAGACAGAAAGACGGACAGAGCCAGAACGACAGACAAAAAGACACAAAGACAGACAGAAAGATAGAACGACAGACAAAGACATAAAGACACAAAGAAAGACAGAAGACAGACAGAAAATGGACAAGACAAAGGAAGAACGACACACAGAGAGAAAGACAGACAGAAAGAAAGACTGATAGAAAGACAGACAGACATAAAGATAGACAAGACAGACTGCAAAAAGACAGACAGAAAGATGGACAGACAGAAAGACAGAAAGATGGACAGGCAGAAACACAGAATGATAGACAAAGACAAAAACACACAAAGACAGACAGACAGAATGACAGACAAAAAGACACAAAAGAAGACAGACAGAAGACAGACAGGCAGACAGACAGAAAGATGGACAAGACAGACAGAATGACACACAGATGGAAAGACAGAGAGACAAAAAGACGGCAAGACAGACAGACAGATAGACAGATGGGCAAACAGATGGCAAGACAGACAGAAAGACGGACAGGCAGGCAGGCAGACAGACAGAAAGGCAGAAAGACAGACAAGAAAGGATGACACACAGACAGAAAGACAGAAAGACGGACAGGCAGACAGACAGAAAGGCAGAAAGACGGACAAGACAGAAAGAAAGATGGACAGACAGAAAGGCAGAAAGAAGGACAAGACAGAAAGAAAAATGGACAGACAGCAAGGCAGAAAGACAGACAAGACAGAAAGAAAAATGGACAGACAGCAAGGCAGACAGAAAGATGGATAGGCAGACAGACAGACAGACAGAAAGACATAGACAGAAAGACATACAGAAAGAAGACAGACAGACAGACGGAAAAATAGAAAAACAGAAAGACAGAAAGACACACAGACAGAAAGACAGAAAGACAAAGACAGACAGACTGACAGAAAGACAGATGGAAGGAAGGAAAGAAAGAAAGGAGAGAGAGAAAGAGAGACAGAAAGATGGAAAGGCAGAGAGAAAGACACAAAGACAAAAAAAGATAGACATATAGAAAGGCAGAAAGACAAAGAGATGGAAAAACAGACAGATAGACTGACAGAAAGACAAAGAGAAAAACAGACAGAGAGACAGATAGACAGAAAGACTGACAGAAAGATGGAAGGAAGGAAGGAAAGAAAGAAGGAAGGAGAGAGAAAGAGATACAGACAGGAAGACAGATGGAAAGGCAAACAGAAAGACACAAAGACAAAGAAAGATAGAAAAACAGACAGACATAAAGACAGAAAGACAGACAGAAAGTATAAAAGATGGAAAAAAGTCCATAAGTATATCCCCAGATTCCTTTCTTATATGTAAATAAGCTAAGACAAGCATAATTTATTTTTTGGACCACTAAATCTCCCTTTGCTGTGAAGTTTATCTACCCTCTTCAGAAAAATTGCTGTTTTGATGGAAAACACACAGCCTTATTGCTGTAGGTTGTTATAAAATGCAAAGACCACCTTATGGTTGTTATATCATTAATCTTTGTCAAAGGAACAAGAGTTTGCCAAAAAAATAACTAATAGTGGTCCTAACTGATCATGCTTAACAAAGTTGTTGTATAGTACATATCTGGCCCAGACAAGAGGGCTTTGATTGTGTCCCATGGACTGCTGTGCTTGTAAGGCCATGATCCTATGACAAGATGCTGCATGACTGACTCACTCTAGCCGTTTGCATTCCCTGAATGAAATCAAGGTCCAATAGTGCCAAGTCAAAATAACTTCTAACATCAAAATGACTCTGAATAGAAAAATGGCTAAAATAACTTACATTTTTTATTCAATCTATGCACAGTTTTAGGACTGTAGAGATTAAAATGTTTTCAAGCATTTAAAGCATCATGGAGTTTATTAAGATTCTGCTCAGGTTTGCAATGTGCTCTGCATCCCACCCTTCCTCTAGCAGATTACATGCTTTCTGTGGCACATTCTCTCTTTGGCACACTACCCCACATCACCAGGACTCTTGTTCTCATGTAGCACTTACCCCCTGCTGTGTTAGATCAGTCTCTCTCTCTCTCTCTCTCTCTGTCTTTCTATCTTTCTCTCTATCTCTTTCTTCTGTCCCTGTCTCTCTTTCTTTCTCTCTCTCACTAGACTACCAGTTCTTCAACAGAAAACACTGTTGGCACCTCATTATTTTGGTATCCTTGTGCCTAACTCAGAATGTGAGGAGGACCCTTGATAACTAATGAGTGAATAAGGAAGTGCCAAATTAACTGATAGGGGAAAGCAGAGTCCTCCCTCCGCTCCCCTTTTCCTTTACTCCCCCTCTCCCCTTTTCCCTTTCTTCCATGATTATTGAAGCCTGGTCTAGATGCTGGATGACAATGAACAAGACAGACAAGACCTCCTATCTCATGAAACTAACCTTCCCAAAAGGCAGGCCTGCACAGGAAAGGTACTGGTCATATTAACATCATAATAACAACATCAACAATAATAATAATTTACCTAAAGTTTAGCCTGGTTGAGTGAATCTGGGATGAAGAAAAAGTCCATTGGATTCTATTCTCTCACTTATAACCTGCACCTAATTTTTCTAGCTGATATCTGGCATTAGACCCACTGATTCCTTTCAAAATAAGGTTCAAATGATTCATGTCATAACTTGTTTCTCTGATTCACCCAACATTAGAAAAGTAAACTGTAATCCAGGTTTTGGTTACTTCTAGCATTTAATTTGGAAAAATAATTACTTAAAGAGGGAACTATTCATTAATTAAGTCTGCCAATTAGCATTTATTAAGCTGCTATTCCAGTAAGTCCCCAAACTAGGTATTTTGGGGAAATTCTAGAATACATGGGACAGATTTTCTTTTTCTCCTACAGAGAACTTACTATCCAGTGCTGGAGATGAGATATAGACCAAAATCTACAATACAGCAATTAAAGTTTATGAACCTAGAGATGGAAAAAAAACCAGTAATGTAAAATATGTAACATAGACCATGAAGTACTGCTCAACTTTACTAGGACTTTACCTTCTCTTTCGTTTTTATTTGTTTGCTCAGAAACAATTATGTAATGGCTTTCAACTTAAATTTCCTTTTTATTACTTATCTTTGTCTCTTGAGTTTACTACTCCTTTCTGTCTACCGTTTCTGTTGTCCTTAACTTCCTGTACATCCCCCACTGTCCTGCCATATCATCCCCACGTTGTTCTTATAGCTTAATAGCAATTTCTCCTAAATGATTTCCTACTCTGTACCCATTCGAATTGCTACTATAATTTTCATTTGCTATTGAAAACATGTACTCTCTGTGCCTTTTATCAGTTGGGACCAACTGATCTTACATTTAATCTTTATTTAAAATTTTATATCATTCCCTTCAAATCAACTCCTTCACCCTGGCTGTCTCTCAAAACCTGCTAAGAGCCTTGAAGGGGACATACTCACTAGGACTCCACCCTGATTCCATCCCATATTCTTCTCTAAATATATATCTTGCTCTTCAACTCTACTTAGGCCCTGTCTGCATGGTACCACTTTTGAATCTATATGACAGGCAGTGTTTGAGGTAGGGAACAGTCACTGAATTTTCGGGGATATGCACTTGAATTACTGAAATTCGTCCTATTTGACTTTTGTGCCTATAACTAAAAATTGGCTTATTCTTTCTTCAGAAGAACATTTATTCATACATTTGTGTGTGTGTGCCTGCTTATTTTTAACCCAGAAAAAAAGTCAATTTGTGCTATTTGCGGTGCTCTCCCCCTTACTTTCCATCCCTAATCCACAGCTCAGAATAGAAAATGAGTTTATAAAATAGTTTTTTAAAACCTCCCCTGGTCATGCATCATGTCTGGGTGGTTTCCTCTTATCTCTCAGAAACACTATGAAAAACAAAGAGAAACCAGCACTTGTTTGGCTGGATAGAGACCAGTTATGCATGCAGTTCTTTATCTCTGGGAACAGACAAGACCTACCCTGGAGTTTATTGATCAGCAATAAAAACAGAAAATAGTGCTTATTAAAAGTCTGTGTGGGGGGAACATTGAGGAAGAGTAATTTCTCTCCTGAACAAACAGTACCAAAAGAAGAAAGGAGATGAGACTCCGCAGTAGGGGCTTCAGCTAAGTCTCTCATTTGTCCACTTTCTCAAGCATCCCTCTATTACCAACTCCCACTCCCAGCACACAGAGGCATAGGTATGAGCACACACACTACCTCTGAGAAATTGGCCTCTGGGGCTCAGCACTTGTAGCTCGGCCACATACACCGAGGCTGGAGGGTCCAAACTCAGTCCGGGCCTGTCAAACAACAATGACAACTACAATAAAAAAATAGCTGGGAGTTGTGGTAGTTGCCTGTAGTCCCAGCTACTTGGGAGGCTGAGGCAAGAGAATCACTTAAGCTCAAGAGTTGGAGGTTGCTGCGAGCTGTGATGCCATGGCGGCACTCTACCCAGGGTGACATAGTGACACTCTGTCTCAAGAAGGAAGGAAGGAAGGAAGGAAGGGAGGGAGGGAGGGAAAATAAAATGGCGTCTGGGCTTCTGAAACACTCTGAAGTCCTGGGAATGAGCAAGCAGCACTGCCAGTGGGGGAAGAAAATAATTAGGGATGGCAGAGAGGGACTCTCTGTCCATCGTGACTTTACCCAAACTAACCCAAGTCCCCTCTCCTATATTCATAGCACCTAAGGCCTACGCATGTATTGATATTTTGAATGAATTAGATGCTTCTTTTTTTACATTGAATTAAAATAAAAATATCTCAAAAATATAAAGCAAATCTGTGGCAGTTTATACTTTTGTTAGTTAAATGATTCCCTTCACTGACCCTGTGAAATATTCATGTTGGACTAGCCTCTGAGTATGAAGAAACAAGAGATCAAGAAAGCACCTGCTATGTTTCTTGGCCCCTGCCTGAAAGCCATGCTAGGATAGAGCCACCTCCATGCAGAGAAAATTCAACCTTCATTAAGAAATCAGGAAAATGGACCAAGGCATAGAATGCTTGTCTCACCACAGACTCTTTCCCAAGGCAAGAGAAGGAGTCCCTCTGCCCACAGCCCCTCTGAAGTGGCAGTCATTGCTAGTTATATTTCTTTTTCAAGGCATCAACTACCTCCTTCCCCTCCTCCACAGCATTGATTGAATCCATGGATAATGGCAGCCAATTTCTGGAAGTGTCAGTGTACCAAGGAATATTGTCAAATTGCACTTCTGAAGAATTTGAAGTTCATGTCCAAACGAAAAAAAATGAAATTGTCATCAATCAAGGATGATGAAGGCAGGTCAGGAGGTAGAACTGGCGGTTGTAATGGGCCCATGTGCAAGTTGAGGTTAACTGGGAGTAAGCAGAAGCTGTGAAAGAGAAAGATAGAATAAACCACCCAAAAGTAAGAGTGAAAGGAGGCTGGAGCACATAGGCAATGATGCCAAAATAGAAAGTTAGAGGAAGGTAGCTGGTCAACTTCCTAATGATTGACACTACTCCTATTAGGGCTTCCTACCAAATTTCCATACAATAAATACCCACCCCCTTCTTCCAGACTCTTCTCTTTATCTGGGTAATTTGAGAACATCTCAGCTCTTGCAAAAAAAAAAAAATGCCTAGCTACAATGGACATAAATATAAAGTAAACCCTTTCATTTGTCACTCTTCTAACCTTCACATTAAACACATCAGATTTGCTACCCAAAATACTAGATCCTTTCAGCCAAAATACCAAAGATGACTGACTACATCTAAGGTGCATAATAGGGACCCCACTTTTTGTGACCTCAAGCTTGTCCCCACAGCCCATTTGAGATATCTAATATGTGAAAGTTGTCTGCTCCTCAAAGTGTCCATGGAGCAGCAGGAAGGGCATAGCCTAGTAGCCTGGTAGAAATGCATATTCCCAGGTACCGGCCTAGACCTACTGGATCAGAAACTTAATTTTAACAAGTAGACCATATAGTGTACCTATACCCATTAATGTCTGAGAAGCACTGGCTTAAGAAACATTCCCATAAATTCTTCAAATTCCCCAATATAAGATTAGGTCCCAGCAACACTTTATATCTGGATTATGTAAATCTAGATTTCTACAGATTTTTTTTTTTCCAAATGTGACTTTATTATGAGCTTGGTTTCTATGTGAAAGAAAGGTTGACAGAAGAAACAGACAAGTTTTTGCAAAACTGCTATTGAAGACATTCACTGCTCAGATGCATATAAAGGCCCAAGTGATAAGCTCCTCTCAGCCCAACTAATGAATTGATAACTTTTGTTTTATTATACAGGGAAAAGTGAGAATTTGGTCTTAGCCTTGTTGTCTGAGAGGCAGAGTTAATTTTTGTGCTCAGTGTAGTAACTTTCTCTAGCCTGGGATTTTGCTATAAACATTTTTCTTCCTAAACTTTCATCATTGGTTGAATGATTCATGGTTTCATTGTATTCGTGCAATTTTGTTGTAAACCACTCCAATGCTTTTTTGGAAGTAAACAGAACATAAATAAATATTTTTACAATATTGGGAATAGGTGTCTTGAGGTGACATTAAGTGAATATGAATTACCGGTGTTGAAATACCATTTTCAAGCTGACTGACAGCCAAACCTCACAGAGTCTGAAATGACTGTCAGGAGATTCTAGGCTTCTCACCCCAGGTTTTGCTCAACTATCCCCAACAGTATTATGTAATAGTCTAAAATGCTCTTAGTGCCCATCAGCATAGTAGTAGTTACATATGTGTTTGACTAATACCATTCCAAATACATAAGTAACAGAGTAAGAATCTGGGATTAGCATTTTCCTCCAGCAATCTATTTCACTCTAATCCTTCATCAGACCTTTTGGAAGCAGCACAGGCTTCTCCCCTGAGAAAGGTACAAGCCATCTGATTACCAATAAATATCAAAATGATTTTCGATACCTATGAACAATAGCTTTGAGGCATAAGGCTTTTCAGTTGTGAGAGCCTGGGTATTTTTAGTACTTAAAGTTGATACCATAAAATGATAAACTTGAGGGAGATTTGTAGAATCAGAATGGAGATACAAACTCTACAAAGTGAGAAGAGTCGACATGGTAAGGAACAGAAATAGAAAGGAAATCGAAAGCCAGTGCGGAGTACCTGTTCTCCTTCCTACACCCCCTGTGCCAAGCTGTAGGAGAGATACATCTATTCCTCCAGATAGGTTTTAGGGTCTACGGGTCGTTAGAATATGGGTCCCCACTCCTGCCTGGAATTTGGGAAACTGGCAGCCTCAAAGGCATGTCTCTTGCCTCAGTATCTGAGGCCTGTAAAAGACCACATTCTACATGAGAAAACACAGGACAATCCTGAGTTGCCTATGGGCACCCGGGTAGAATTAAAAAAAAAATCCCATCCCATAAAGTAAATTTATTTTCAGAAATCCCCAATCCAAATTATTTCAAATTTAACAGTTAGGAAAATTGTTTGTACGATGTTCACAAGTAGTAAAATTTTTACTGTCGATATCTGTTTGGTTCACTTATAACCCACTAGGTTACAGGAAAGAGCTAAACCTTTCAGGAAATCTCTGGAGCAGGTAGATATTTATTTAAAGTGTTGAGAAGACAGAACTTGGAGGAGCTTTCTTAAAATAAAACATCATGAGCAGATAAGGTGTTGAGGAAGCTTCAAGAGACAAAATACGGCTAAGAGAAAATTTTAAGGCAGGAAACTGATCCTGATAAACTGAACAATTCTATTATGTGCAAAGCCTATGCTAGAACTTTGGGGAAACGATCTTAAAAATTAGACTAAATAAATGTGAACCATCTAAATAATGAAATCATCAGCATTTTTCTAAATCCTAAAACTAGTGATCTATAGGAGTAAGGTGTAGGGAGTAAATATTGGGGGCTTCAAAAACGAAGAGAAATATGAGCTGAGCTTTGAGAGACAAATAGGAAGTTGATAAATTAAGGCGGGAGGAAGAGAGAACATTTTAACCTGTGGGATGATGGGAAAGTCCCTGTGTTTTGTGGCAATGCTTCTCAAACCTCATTGTGCACACAAATAACTTGGGGCTCCTGACAAAGTAGAAGATTCTATTCAGTAGGTAAAGGGTGGGGCCAGGAATCTACATTTATAATAAGCTCCCAGGTACTCCTGAGGCTGATGCCCCTGACCCATAATCCACACTTGAAGCAGCAAAAGATCATGAAAACAGAGAGGCTGACTGCAGCAGCCTTTCTGGGAAAGGTGATAAATGAGACTGAAAAACTATAGAAAGTTTCCAACAGCACTGAAACAAGCAATAGTAAGCACCAGGCCAGAACTTTGTATAATGTGATTTAAATGTGATTTAAATGATTACATTATTAGAAAAGGGAAGCAACAACAATGGGACATTGTGTTCCAATATTCTGTACGTAGGAGAAACATGTCCAAATTTGCAAGCCCTGGTGAGGAGCCCTCTTTGCCAATGTTGCCAGGTTTGTTATTTTCTTAATTACCTTCCTAATGGGCATCTGTGCTGGTGCAAAATGACCCATCCCTCCCATCTGGTTTCTTCGATGCTCCCTGACCATTACTATGCCGGGCTATGAAGGATGGGTGTCAGGTTGCTCTAGTTGATGATTATCTTCTGCTCCTTAAAGGGATTCAGCAGGGAATTTCGGTTATGACTATTCAGTCCCAGATACTATTTCACAGTCATTTCTTTTCCCTTCTCATATTATGAAACACAAACCGAGAAAACTCTGGAAACCAAAAAAGGAAAACAGGTTTTACTCCATTCTTAGAGACTGACTTCTGGCTTGAAAGATTTATCAGAAGTATCTGGTAACACAATCTGCACCAAGTGTCACTAGGTGATTTTATTCTCTTTCCTTTAAGACAGCGAATGACTCAGAGCACATGCTTCTTCATCTACAAAAAGGGGATCACAGTACTTGTCCCATCTATCTCCTCAAGTGATAGGACTGTTATGAAAAAGTAATTCCCAGAATTTGGCTCCACCCTGCAGTCACTGGGGAGCTTTTAAAAATCCCAATGCCCTGACAACACCCCAAACCAATTACATTAGACTCTCTGTGCATATGACCCAGGTATCAGGATCTTCTTAAAGCCCCCTCAGGTGATTACAAAGGGTGGTCAAAGTTGAGAACTACTGCCACAAAATAATGAATGAATGCAAAAAATGTTTTTTATAAACAAAGTAATAATAATATAATGATGATGAAGAAGAGGAGGGCAAAAGGGAAGACAAGGGAAAGAGCTAAAAGAGCTCCCAGTTATAGAGAAAAGCCTTTGGTCTGAGTCATAGATGAGTAGAAGGGAGACACCCAACATTGCACATACATGGATCAGGCCAGAGGGTCAGGCCAGAGGTTCACTGAACACCAATCAGTGTTCTCAACACAGCTATCAATACACATTTGTGTGAAGGTAATGGGGAAATAACATAACACAGCGAACAGTGCACTGGACTAGGAATCAGATCTGGGCTTGAAATCCAACTTTGGCACCAGAGTCATGGTTCAGTCATCATAACTCCATTTCCTTATCTGTAAATTAAAAGGGATAGGCTAGAATCTGTCCTCTAAGTCAATGCTTCTTAAATTTCAGTGTGCCTAAACATCAGCTATTGGGCTTGCTAAAACATAGCCTCCCTGGGCCTTGCTTTCACGGATTCTGAGTCAGTAGCTGTGGAGTGGGGCCTGAGATCTTCCATTTCCAACAGGCTCTCCGGTGATGGTGTTATGCTGGTCAGGACATTCCCATTGAGTAGCACTTCATGTATGGCCCTCATGTCTGCCAAAGAATGGAAGACACATTGTTACCTTTGCTGCCATCTACTTTTATTTTCTAATCACCACACTTGCAAGCCTGTACTGTCCCATTTCCCCCAAAACATCATTCCTTTGCTCTTTCAAAATACTCTTCACGTATTCATCTGGTTTCTAGATAAGTCCCTGTCACTAACTATGTAATCTTAGACAAATCACTTAACATCACTAGAACTCAATTCCTCATCTGAAAACACAAGGAGTTAGGCTGAGGTGGTCTTCAATGTGTCTTTCAGCTACAGATTTTCGTTATTTTGTGAGTCAGTACTTTATGACAGATATTTACAAATCCATAAACTGTTTACAGTTTGGTCTATAATTATTATGTGGTCTATAATTCTGCAATGTGATAGGTATGTTTCATCCAAAAAGTCCTTTGCAATGAACACATTCAAGTTGTCCTATTTTAGGCATTTGATTTCATCAAGATGCATATTTTCCTATGTACTTTCTTCCTGGTAAAAAGCTTAAAGGATTAAAAGTATTTGTAGTCTCTTGACATCAGTTACTTGTATATCTGGAGTTGTTATCTCCCATAAGAATGTAATCATGTCCCCAAAGAAAATGACATTATTAAGGCCAACTGTACAGTTGACAATTTTATATCACACCCTCCTCTAAGCCACTGTTGAATGAGTATATTATTGCGGTATTCTCAAACCATAGTTCAAATTTTTCAAGTGCCTGGTGGATGCAAGATACTGTGCTAGAGAGTATAGAAATGTAGAGATGAGTAGATGCTTATTGTCAAATATTTAAAAAATGCCTTTCCTATTTTGAAAGGCCAATTTTGATTACATATTTGTGTTTTACACTATCAGTTAGCTACTGGACATCTATTCTCCCCTTATTCCTTGTTAACCAAATGTCAGTTTCATTCAGGTGACAATTGTGTCTAGCCCTAAGTGATAAATAGTGATTAATCTTAGCCGGATATGTCAAATCCATTGTCCCTTGCAAAAGAGTCTACTTTCCTTGTAGCTAGGTTTGGAGGAAGTCTGTAGCTTTTTTTTTTTTAATTTGTTTTGTAATAAATGGAAATAAAATTAACAGACTTAGCTGTTACTGCTCTTTCCTTTCTTTTTTTTTTTCCCCCCCTTGAATGTATATGTGACACCTGAAGTAGTAGCAGCTATTTTGCATCCTGAGGCAAGGAACATGTGGATGAAAGGCCAAAATTCAAAGAATGATGGAAGACAAAGAAAACCCCTGGGGTTTGTGTACATGTTGAGTATTTGTACCGCAACTAAGACCACCTACCTCTTGGGTCTTGCTATAAGAGAAAATCTAATCCCTTTTCTTACAGTCATTGTTCATTGTTCATTGTTCATTCCTCACAGCCAAACTCACATCAACTGAGCAACTTTAAAGTGCAAATTCAAATGCAGTTTCCAGTTCTGGCTGCACTCACGAAGGATTGATTTTTCTCGGTAAGTGCTATCCTAGAGCTCAGGTGCAAAGAATGGAAGACACATTGTTACCTTTTCTGCCATTTCCCTAGGTGGCCTCCCTATTCCTTCCACTTACGCTGCTCTAGGTCAAGGACAATGGACACTCTCCAACCTGCCATCATGACAGGATATTCTCAAATTCTCAAAGTCATTTTGGAAACGCAAAGAAAAAGAAGCCTGTGGGAGCCTCAGCAACAAGTGCTGTGAAGCAAGTAAAGCAATTATCTTCTTTTCCAGGAACCGCTATCTTGTCAACTCAAGTGACTGTATTATGTGCTACCTACTCTGCCGCCTTAGAGAGCTATTCAGGAAAACAGTCCTAGTGGAACAGTATCGGAACAATTTGCAACATTTTAAGGCTTAATAGCTCTTTCTCCTAGATGCTTTCCACAGAACAAGCTGAAAGTGTTTCTTTTGCTATGCTTTTTGACGTGTGCCTGTAGAATTGATTGGTGCCCTGAAGGTCATAATTGAGGGAGGGAAGGCAGAAAGTCTTGAAAATTGCTTAGATTTTTCTTCAGTACCTTAAAATACATTTTAATAAATGTATTCCTCAGGGCTAGGGGAAGCAGCATGATGTGGTGCTGGTTTGGCCATGAACAGCACCTTCTCTGTGTGGGAAATGAAACCTAAAGCTACAGGGAATGGGGGGGTGGGGGAGGTCGAGTAACCACCACTGGGAAATTCAGAAGTCTGGCTTCGTCATAATATGCCTCTAAGTAAGTAATTTAACCTTTCTGGCTTTACTGTTTTCACCTGCAAAATAAGGTGGCCGACCTAGTAACTTCCGAAGTCCTTTCTGGTTCATGCTTTATACAAGATATATATGTACGTGTGTGTGTGTGTGTGTGTGTATACTTTTTTCCCATTCCTCTCCTCTTATTAACTCAGGTCTTACAGGGAATGCATCCTCTGTGTGATCATGTCCAAAACAGTTTGGTTGTGTTAACATTGTTTTCTGGTACTTTAAATGGAAAGTGATTCTGGTTTCCCTTTTACTGAATTAAGAAACAATTTTAAACAGGGATCTTTAGGACAGCTGGATTATAAAATTCAGATAGAATCACTGTCTATATAAAAGGTATATTGAAAAAGGAAATGTGAAGTGACCTGAACATGAAGGTGTGATAAAGGTGGCAGCCATCACCATCCCCTGACTCATGTCATGTTCCATATTTTATTTCCTCAAATAGGTCTTATTTGGCCACTCTCTATATTTTAATGGGGCATTTTCATTTTAGAAAATCAATATTAAGTGAATTGCATGCCTCATTTCATATTGCCTGGGGAAAGTTCGACAGGAGATGAAACTCTTTCTAAGTCTTCCAATGTTCATTCAACTCAGGGCAATTACTAAAATTATAAGATTGAATATGGGAAAGGAATGGCCAGCTGCTATAGTATATAATTACATGGAAAGCTTGAAAAAAACAAAGGACCCACTCTTGACTAAGATTTCAGGGGAAGGCGCCATTAGTACCACACACTCATATTTTTTAAAATGCTCCACTTATGAAGCTTGGACACATACATTGCATGGAAGGCCTTTGCATTGCAAATCTAGCACTATTTGGTATTGCAAATAGCTCAGGTGTTTGGAACAAGGAACTAAGCTTAATCTTATGTGGTTCACGTAGCTTGGCTGGATTTATTCCTGGTCACAAAGTAGGCTTTTAATTATAAGCTTAATGCCAGGTACCCTCCCTATAAATTTGCCTCATTGGTTGTAACACAAAATTCTACTGACCATTTACCATTTTTTTTAAAATAAAAAACGCATATTTCCCCAAGATACCGAGAGTAGCCTCATGTTTAATATATAAAGAGAATGGGTACATTAAATATGTATTTACTTATAAAGAGGTACTTACAAAATAAGTCCTCCCAATTACAATATAAAGAGATAACTAAACACAAATTTATCTAGGCAAATGCATGTAATTAATATATACATATGTCTATGAAGATATATAATTATATAATTGGGATGTCTACTATAATACATATGTATCCAAGAGAAATAAATGCCTAGGTCCACTTGTATAAAAATGTCCATTGTAGCTTTTTATAAGAGTTCAACTTAGGCTCAGCGCCCATAGCACAGTGGTTACAGTGCCAGCCACATACACCAAGGCCCAGGCCAGCTGAAACAACAATGACAACTGCAACAACAACAAAACAATAGCTGGGTATTGTGGCAGGCACCTGTATTCCCAGCTACTTGGAAGGCTGAGGCAAGAGAATCACTTAAGCCCAAGAGTTGGCTGTTGATGTGAGCTGTGACGCCACCATACTCTACCAAGGGTGACATAGTGAGACTCTGTCTCAAAAAAAAAGTTCAACCTAGAAACACCCTAAAAATTCATCAACAGGAGAATGGATGAATAAATTGTGGCATATTCATACAATGGACTGCTACTTAGCAATAACAAGAGAACAAATGCAACAACACAGATGTATCTCATGAACATGTCAAATGAAAGAAGCTAGAAAGAAAAGTGTCCTTGCTTTATGCATATACTATGTGTATATGAAGTTCAAGGACAAGCAAAATCTAACTATGGTGATAAAGGTAAAAGGAATGATTACCTCCTTGTGTCTGTTTGTATGGAAGGGGGGGGCAACTGATATTGTGATAAAAGGAACTTTCCACTTTGATGGAAATGTTCTCTGTCTTAATCTAGGTAGTGAATGTATAAATTAAACAGTTAAATCATTGAGTTATACACATAAGGTATGTACATTTTGTTATATGTAAACTATACTTCAATTCTTAAAAAAAGAAAAAATAAATCAGGTAGTTAAATAGCATATTTATTGAATGGCAGAACAAATGGTATGGCTGTCAGTGCATTTTGTCTGAATGTCACGGTCCTTTCTTTGATTGTAAGAAGAAGGCACCAGCCTTACTGGCTATCCTAAAGAAAGGCTTTCCTAAACCTTTGTGTGAAATACAAATAGGTGTGCCCCCTTCTAGACAGATGAATTCCATCAAGAAGTGCATCACCCCCAGGCGGATGCAGCCCCAGGACAAGGCTTGGTGATTAGAACATGGAGGCTGTATTTCACTTCCCTTGTAATTTTGGCCTGTACCTTTGTGCAGGGCACAACTTGTCCAATCACACGGGGCTGCTGGAAGGGAGCTGAAGCAGCTTCTGAAACCTGAGGACAGTCAGGACTAAGAAGGAATTAATACTGGGGCCCAGAAAGCCTACAGGCTGTAAGCAACGTTCTCTCTCTGAGTGACACTGGCCTTTACCTTTCTCTTTCACTTTCTACAGGCCTGTTTTCTCTGCTTCTCTGTGGCCTAAGGTGACATCTCATCACATCATAGCATGTATACACACACACAAACACACTTTCTGAGTTTTAACAGGTCTCTCAATTTTCACCATACTGAAGGATCAACTAGAATGACTTAAACCTGATTTCAAATTCCTGAGGGAATCTGACAAGTTTAGCCTTGGTCAGGTGTGATTACTCACCCAGTTGCACCCACTGAAGCTGAAAAAGCAGGGCCTAGTCGCTTAACCTAACGATCTGACCAGAGGGGGAGTGGGGCAAAATTTTACAAAGAAATGGGGTTATTTTGAACTAGGCAGACATTCCCAGAAGAGTATCCTCTGTTCGTATCTGGAATGTGTTTAACTTAAATTAACAGAAAATCTGACTTCCAGTAGCTAAATCAAATAATAGGTCATTTTTCTCATATAACAAGAAGTCCAGAAGTGGCTGTTGATATTGTTTAGTGATTTGTGACGTTAGAACCAGGATGACACAATTCTCTCTTCCTTCCTTCATGTTGGCTCATAGGTTAAAAATGGCTGTTGCAACTCCAGACACCATGTTTACATTCAATGTAGGAAGACATGAGGAAGGGTGACACCAGCCATTTGTATTCTCTATTATCAGAAAAGCAAAAGGTTTCCCAGAAGCCCCTAGCAGATTTCACTGACATGTCATTAAGCAAGTACTGTTTGACATGGCCACCCTGACAGAAAGGGAGAATGCAAAATCAAGTAATTATTTCTATACCAAACAAGATTAGGGTTCCATTAGTAAGGACAATTGTGGGAAATGAGCTATGGTAGCCAACAGTGTCTGTCACCATACCGAACTATAAGAATCCATATTCTCTGAAAATTTATGTTAGCCATTTATGACTGTGTCTGAATACAAGTGATGGAAGGCACACTTATTTTTTAAATTCATTGCTTCTCATCACACACTAAGCCATTATACATTCAATTTTGCACTCTACCACCTAGGATTCTTTGGCTTGGATTTGCATTCTATTTCTGAAGCCATCATGGAGATAACTGATCAAGTTTCTTGGCTCCAAGTCTAACTAACCTGTACAAAAATACCATTTCTATACCAAAAGTAATACAGGATTGTAGGAATCATGCTTAAAGGATGCTGTGTTTTCTCTAAAGACACTATTTCAGAACTGATCTAAAGATAATTATCCAATATATATAAATAGATAATATTCCATTTAAAATCCATTCCTTAGTGTAAAATGGGTGTAAAGGATGAAGGGAGAGTGTTTAAATAATTGCAGACGTTCTTTACCTTTAAAAGGAGTGGGAGGGGTAAGAAGGCTTCTAGGCACCCTTCCATGCCTGATATTATGCTTTCTAAATGGACTGCAATCACAGTCTCTCCAAATCATGAGGGACATCTCTAAGAATTGAGTCTAGATTTGTGTTACTTTTCAATCAAGAGCTACTGTCTTCTATGAGGTGAGAAAAATGCCATGGAAAAAAACAGAATGTACCCAGCCCATATGATAGCTGATTTTCATATATAAGAGTGTGATGAAAGACAATTACCCATGCTTTTTTATGTTTAAACATGTTATTTGTCATATACACATTTGAGAACAAAATTGGGTGATAGACCATGTTAATTATGTGGGGGAGATGTTTTGACATTTGTTTATAGAATATATATTCATGATACAGCATACTCATTTATGTTAATTTTGTCCTTACTTCAACCCATATTCTAACTTAAAAGTGTAAAAACAAGAATAAATTTTGGAAATCAATTTATAAATCAATATGAAAAGGAGTCCTAACAGTCTACAGTTGGAAGTTACATTAGTCTTTGGGTAAGTTATTTTGCTATCTGGATCTCAGTTTTTTTCATCCATGAAATGGAAATGTTCCAAAGTCTTCTAAGTCGTTTTCTTGCTCTAAAGTTCCAGGTTTTGATTACTCTCTGTCAAAGAAGTCTATCCAGATCACAGTTTGTTCTGGCAGAATCACATCTTCACTTCCAGTTTCAAGATTTCCAGGCTGCCCTGTGTCTTATATCTCTTCCTTCAATTCTGTAAGTTTTCCCAGTATTTTGTTAATAACTCTTCTTTTATTTTTATTTCCATTAAATTTTAGTCTGTAATTATAAATAGCTACAAGAATAGTACAAAATTTCCCATATACCATTTACCCACAGTTATCTTTTGTTAACATTTTGCCACATTTGTTTAATCATTCTATTTGGGGATGGGGGGTGTGTTTTGTAACAAATTGCAGACACAATGCTCCATTACCCAGAAATACTTCAGTGTATCTTTTTTGTAAACAAGGACATTCTATTACCTAAACTATGGTGCAATTATCATAATCAGGGCATTTAACATTTATACAATACTATTATGTAATCTACAGTTTATATTTTAATTTTTCCAATATTCACAATGATGTCCCTTAAAGCTATTTTATCTTCTGTCATCAGAACCAATCCAGAATCACACATTGCATTTAATTGCCATGTGCCTTTAGATAAACTTCATTCGTTTCAAAAAGATTCCCAACCTTTCCTTTAACTTTGAAATTTTTGAAGAGTACAGGCAATTTACGTTACAAGATGTCCCTCAATTTGGGTGGGAATCATGTTTCTCATGATTAGATTCACCTTATGTATTTGGGGTAGGAAGATCCTACAAGTGACATCCTGTCCTTTGTGGAACATCGTACTAGGAAGGGTATGATATGTTACCCATATTAGCTCCCCCCTTTCGAAATTAAGCTACTTCAAGTCGAATTTGTATTGCCTGAGATTGAAAAAGTTATGACTAACCCAAGGATTTAGCTGCTGAATACTGTCTCAACAATCAACTGTGTCATCACTTAAGCCTGGCTACATCCCAGCTGAGAAGGTCCGGAACTTAGAAGTTTCAGCCAAAGATGACTAGCTATAAATTAAATGTACTATGGAAGTCAGCTAAGTCACCCATGTCAGTGGAGGGGTAGACTCTACTGGTAGAGAGGTAGATGCATGAAGTCAGAGTGCAAAGGTCAAATTCAGGAAGCACCAGTCAACAAAGATAGTGAGCACTGATTTCAGGGCAGAGGTTGTGGGCTCACTGCCCACTGTTATAAAACTAATGGGTGGAGCTGGCTCTGGGCCCAGTGTATTAGTCACAAACCTTAGTGGAGTATAGGGATAAGGTGTTCCTGGCTACAGCATATTCCAAGGGGCTAGCACTCTGTCAGGTACCTAGTGCTGGCATGACTGTGTACTTACTCTAGACATAATGCTCATGCTGTTTCCCTGGCAATTTTGTTAAAGTGTGCTGTCAGATTCAACTGGTCAGGTGTGAGGCTCAAGAGTATATATTTCAAAAAATTTCCCAGGTGATGCCAGGGGTGCTGATTCAGACCATCCTTTGAGTTCCAAAGCTATAGGAGAACATTGCTTTTGGCTACCGCAGGGAAAACAGGTGCTACCACTACCCCAGGTACACTGGAGTCAGCATTACAATGAGATTCCTCTCTACTGTGTGCCACCCCATAGAAGCTCCTTTTAACGAACCTTTCAGATCTCACCAATTACCCTACTATATAATTTAAATATACAAAGTGATTCAAAAAAGATGGAGAGGTTGGAATGGAGGCAGAGACATATATGACATGCTGCCAAGCCAGAAATAAAGTGAAATATCATAAATATTAAGTAATGAATAATGGCTTTATTTAAAAGATCCACAAGAAATCTCATTTTGATAGCCCTGAGAATATGTATGCTCCAAGAAAGTGAGGCTTCCTTGGCACAGGAAGTGTTGGGTTTGCAGCCATCCTTATTTTGTTCCATAGAAAAATCACTGTCTATTCACATAGTATGGCAAACCTGGTGACTCAGAACAATTTCCTTTCAGTAAGCACTTCTAAATAGGCTCATCATGGACTTCTCATAATACTCTAAGATCTTCTAAAATTGAGAAGGTTAGAATTGAAGTAACAAAGGCATTACCTACCGGAAAGAAGAACTTGCTTATTATTAACAATTCACATTTCTGGCAAGTTCTTTAAAATCAGTGGCTTTTATAAGGCTGTGTATTAAAAGATAAGAAATACTGGTTGCTAGTACAGCTATGTGACAAGTAAATTTGGGACATGGCATTGGAAACACTATATTTGAAAAGGCAGTCTAGCAATGCAGCAAATTGTTTATTACATTTCCTTTCAATTAAAGGGACCATATCTGGAAGTCTTGAGAAAAAGATGCCATTTTAGTCCAGCAGAGGGAGCCTATCAAACAGTCAAAAAAAAAAAAACAAAAAAACAAACAGTCAAAATCAACCCTAAAATATTAAAGACCATTGTTCATGTGATCTTTTCAGAGTATATTAAGGGTCATTTGCCAAAAAAAGAGGAAAAACAAATTGCAGATTACTGAAGCATGAAAAGGACCTTGAAATAATGATTTTAGGTGTCCATAAATATTGCTGAGTGAATAAAATGGTTTGCCTCCTCCCTCAGGAAGCCATCATCTCAGTGACTTCTCATCCCCTCATCAACCTCATGTAATGTCAGCATTAAATCACACACCTGTCTTCTTGGATGAGCTTATTTAAAAAACAATAAGAGTTCAACAGTGGGGGTACAGGGCTTACTTTTGTGAAGGGTCTCCTATGATATAGATGGTTTATGAGTAACCTTCACAGCAATCCAGAGAAAAAGAAACTTAAAGATGAGGAAGCCAAGGTTCTGAGAAGCTAGTAACTTGCTTATGTTCACACTTACAGAAAGGGTGATAAGTTAGATTACTGTTCAAAGTCTTCATTTTACTATAAATGAATTATACAGCCATATTTTTGTCATGTAACTGTAGTGCTTTCCATTGTGACAAGAGCATTATTTCATTGCCATATTGATGGTCATGGCCATGTCAATTGCTCTGGTCAAAGGAATGTCAGTGATATATGCATTAGCTTGAAATGGGTTTGCATAGATTGTCTTGCCCTAAATTACATGGAGTGGAGCTAAAACTACCCACAGCCTGAAGCAAAAGCATCCTGGATAACCTGAAGCTCTATTAGCAAGACAAAAAAATCAATATTTATTATTATAAAACACTGAGGTTTGGGAGTGTTTGTTACAAAGCGAAAACTAATACAACAGCTCTTGAAATTATACCTAACCCCAATTTGCAGATAAGAATACTGAGGTACTGAGAACTAGCTTGCTCAAATAGGAAAAAAATCCTCAAGGGTACCCAGCAGAGCTCTCCTGCCATCTCATTGGCCAAAAGTGTACAACATGACTACCTGCAGCCGTAACGGCGGATGGAAAAGTATCTGGCATTGTGACCTTCTACTGTGGGGACTAGGATACACCACCATGGAAAGAGGAAAGATAGCAGGGTCTGCCATCCTAGTGTTGTCAGGCTCCAAAGTTCCCTATCTTTACCAGTACTTTGTGTAATGTTCTGTCATAGGTAGACAGAAGCTATTCGGAGGTACTTTCATCCTGGCCTTGGTGAACTCAGTATGGTGGTATGGTTTGCCTTGTCCTTTGGAGCTTCCATACTTTCTAAAACAAGAATATGCTCCAGATATCCAAAGGTCCAAGGAGAACAAGGACATACATGAAATCAACCTGAATCCACATAGCATTGCCCCATGAGTCAGGAAAAATAAATGTTTACTGTTATAATCCCCTGAGATTTAGGAATGTTTATTATGTATTTCGCAATAACTAATAACTGTTTTGAAGTTTGTCCAGCTCTATGTGGCTATCAGCTTCAGACTCTAAATTACTGAGACAGGTGAGTTTCAATTTGTAACTACCCAGGGATTTCAGCACAGAGTCTTTTACACCATCCTTCTCTCCCCAATGCCCTCAGCCTGACTAGAGAGTGTGGGTTTTCCTCCATCAGGAGGCAAAAGGTGGCTAAATCGAATGTGAAGGTGCCAGGAAGGTAGTGATTTAGAGCTGATATGCTTGTTGGGGGTACCAGAGGCTCTGAGCATATTAAGGAAGCTGAGGAGGCCAGGGTCAAGGTTCACTCCCTGATTACCACCGTCACCTCCACCAGTGCTCACAAAGATCAGGTCAGAGAAGCTTCTGAGAAGAAGTTGGCAAGATGAGCAAAGAAAATGCCAGAAATGTGTTACCCATTATATCTCAGCCATACTGGTACTGAATACATGTGTCAGACAGTAGGTATACACAGGTAAATAAAAGAAACTTGGCCTCTGTTCTCATGGAACTTACAGTGATTTAAATAGTATTATTTTTGTGTTAATTTAATACAATAAATTAATTTCCAGATGGGTGAAATATTTAAACATCAAAAAAGTAATCATAAAGTTGTAGCAGAAGAAATAGAGGACTGATTTTATATGTATTGGCAAAATACATTGTTACATGTTAACATTTTACAAACTAATTAGAAAAGCAACAATTCAATGGGAAAAATGGAAAAGGACATGAACAAGGAATTTGCATATAATAATATGCAAAAGACTTTAAACATTTGCAAAGATTATCTTCATTCATAATTAGAAAAATGCAAATTGAAATGAGATACCATTTTTAATCTGTCAGCATGACAGAAATGGGTAAGTAAAATTTATAGTACAGGCAACTCACGGGGGAAACAGGCACTCACATGCACTGCTGAGACAGAATGTCAATAGATGCTGCCTCTTTGGAAGGCAATTTGCCAACATTGATGAAACAAATATTTTGGCTCAATATATAAAGATATATATATACAAAACTCACTGCAATGTTAAATACAAGACTAGAAACAATAGTTTCTAGTAAAATGACTGTTACTAGGGTACTAGTTAAACAAAGTGTGGTACATTCACATGCAGTGAAATATACTATACAGCCGTCAAAGTAACAAAGTAGACCTATGTGTCTTGATATGGAAAGTTCTCCAACATATATAGTCAAATTAAAAAAAAAACAAACAGGGTGCAAACAGTATGTATAACACAGTCCTTGTGCACACACATGCTCCTGAACATGTTTAGAATATTCCTGAAAAATTTGCAAGAAGCAGGGAAATCTGTTTTCTAGACAGATAAGAACTAAAGACTGAATCTGAGATGAGAAGAAGTCTGACCTCTCATTTTATATGCTCTTTGCACAGCTGGGTGTGTTTTTGGTTTTATTTCTGTTTTCACCAAGTGTATATAGTAATTTTTATAAAGGAAAAACTGGTTAATAAAAATAAATCACTACTGTGCTATTAAACACTAGAAATTATTTCTTTTACCTAACTGTGTATTTGTACTCATTAATCAACCTCTTTATCTCTCCCCAAGGACCTCCAGTTAAAATAATACATTTGTTCTTTTTTTTTTTCCCCTCTAGACACAAAAGAAACCAGAGGACATAAAGTTAAAAACTATCCCACAACTTTTTCCAGCTACATTTAAAAGAATAACTTTTAAAATAATGATTTGGTGATTAGGCTCTGGAAGGTTGAATTTTCAAGGACTATTGAATTTCACTCAGCAGACAGAGAATGACCTGAAAAAGCAAAGCAATGACAGTTTTTTTCAGTTAGTCAGGGGAGTAGGGTTATTTACATAGTTCTGAGGACACAGGAAAGATAATATCTACATTATCTGCATGGTGTATCTTCTGCTGCAGTGAGGCTGAAGGGACACTACCCTCAATTTACACCTATGGAATGACTGGTCTCCAGCCTCAAGCCATTATGAAATGTGAAAGCAGTCACCTTTGCAGAATTAGAAAAAAATAAATAAGCCCACAGCATTCATATGCTCCTTAAAATAAAGTGGAAATGAGAGTGTTGGGCTTTTTTGCTGGCGAATGCAGAATAGTTGCATTCTCAGAGAAGATCTGAATTGTACCTAGTTAAGGAAACCTGCACTCATTGCAGAAAAACTGCCTATCAGAAGATGCTACTTCTATGGTTGAATGAACATCTTCATTATCCATCAATCAATAAAGAGGTGTTTGGTGAATTTCTCACATCCTCAAAAGGAGTTAGGGAGAAATAGTGCAATTAGATGTGATATGGACAAGCCTTAAGGGAACGTACAGTTGTGAGGACAAACTTAAGTCTTCATCTGGGGTGCGGTACTGGAGATTAAGTAGTATTAGCAGTAGGAGAAGGCTGCGCCCAAGACGTGGAACGTAAGTTGTTCCTAGAAGTAAGAGCATCTAGGTAGGTAAAATGGCATGAGCATGGACCTAGTGACAGACCTACAGCAAGCTGAGCAAATGGACACCAGTGGAATAACACATCATGTTGTGAAGGAGAGAAAGATAACATTCAGATTGGATTAAAAAATAAAGCTCAGTCTAATTTGAAGTACGCTTGCAAAAAATGGCTAAGTGTGTAATTCATGTGTTATCCATGTGTTCACAAAATTCTATCCTACTAAATGATAATAGATGATCAGTAGTGAGTAAAAATGGGGAGGCTCTTGTGATAAGAACTTGAGAATATTAAGTTTAAAAAACCTTTTTTCATTGTAGGAATTCTCGGTATTGTATGACTCTCCAAGAGTAGGTAAGAAGTTGCAAATAAAATATTTGACAGAAAGTCCCTCCTTTTGCATAAGCTCCATTGACGTGACAAGCCTGTTTTGGAAAAACCAGAGAAGAAACAGGAAACCTCTATTGATTCAAAAGAACAGAAATGACTTGCACAAAGTATGTAAGCTGCAGGTTGTAAAATGAGTTAAAGTATTAACATGAAAGCACTGGAAACTCTCCTTTATGGGTATACGAGTTTCTCCCTAACTTGAGTTCCTCCCATGTACATGCAATTTTGACTCCTTTTCACCACTATAAAAATTGTAGTTCCAAGAATGCCTTGGGGTAGTCAGTTTTGGTCAGGGGATTCTTAGAAAAAGAGAGAACTGAGCATAAGTAGGTAAAATAGATGGTAGAGAAACAGAGGCTTCTGAGTTAGATACCACATGTGAGTATCTGAGGTAGGAAAGAGGGAGGAAGATTAAAGTCACCTCAGAGCCACCTGGGAGACATGTGTGAGGGAGCTGACAGGAGTTGCTTTGGAATAAAGCTATAGAGCAGGGTCAAGGGCATATCCCAGTTAAGGGGGAGGAGGCTGAGCTAGATCAGAACTGGCACCAGCACAGCTTTTCCTGTCTCCACCTCCCAAGTGCCTTTACATTCCTGAAATATGGTAGTTCACTCAGGTGAGGTGGACCACTTGGAGTTCAAGTTCAACTATTTCATGTCATAAAACTAGAAAAACAGAATACTTGAACATAGGACCAGACATGGTTCAAAATTATCTTTTAACAAATGACTATTTTCTGCAACAGAGAAAACAAAACATTTCATTGAAATAGCAAAGAAGAAAGACATAATTCTCAAGTGAACTGAGGAAAACAGGAAATGAAAAACCCACATATTACTAATTTAAGACAATAAAACATTACTGATATTCTATTTAAAGTGCCACTTTTAATGTTTTATTTTAGTGAATGTGAAAATATCTGTAATGGGTTGCCAATGATCTGCTAATAATTATTTCACCATAGAGATGACCTTCAACCAGGTTTTCCTTGAACTTAATGCCTAAAGCTACATAGAAACTACAGAATTGATGTCCTTCAGAATCAACCAAATTTTTTGACTTTACTTATTAAGCAGTAGTATGTATGTGTTCTATAAATGCTATGTCAAGCTCTGTGTAGATTTGGAAAAACTAATTTAAAAAACACAATGTATTACCTCAAGGTATGTACTACTGGACAAGAAGGACAGAGCCACACAAATATTACAGACTGCATGAAGGGCAAAAGAGTGACAGAAACAGTACAAGGAAGCTTGTTACTAAGATATACAAATCTTGCTGGGTCCAATTTGGAAAGGATGAATTCTTGAATTGAGATTTTCTTAATTTGGATATAAATGAGATAGGGGGATATGGATGTGACAGAAACAAGGCTGTAATCTGTGTTGAGAAATTGTGAGCTGAGTGTCCACTGCCATTTCCCCAGCCCTTCAGGTCACCGCAGAAGAGTACTAGGAGAAGAGAGTACACAAACTGGCTAGGGCCCATCGGCTTTGGAAAGGATGCCTTTCTAAGTCAAGGATGTGGGGTTCAATGTTAATGTTAACAATGTTAACAACCAAAAAGCCAGATGAGATAAAATATCATTTATAGATTCTAAACAACTATTGTCTCTGGTCTAAAAATGCTAAAGAAAGTAGCTGAGCTCCTCATTTCTGGCCATGGTCTCATGATCAGTCCTGCAGTCTTGGCTTCATCTCCAAGTTTCCTGAGAAACTGGAAAGTAATATAATCACAGGGATACTGGGACTTCTGGCTTTGGAATTGCGACCACCAGCAATTAAAGACTACATGGAGCAGGGAGCAGTTTTTGCTGCAGTGGTGCTCCACATCCAGGCTACACTGGACTTAAAAGTCTTTGTAAATCATTTGCAACTTGGCCCAGCTTCTCTAAGACCATGTAGACTCTGGAGCTTGTCCTCATTTCCCCAGACCTGACAGGAACTGAGTAGATAAACTTCACTGACTCCATCACAGGACTAAATATCGACCTCTATTCCTTTAGAAGGGGTTTCATCCTCCAGCAGCCAAGTGTTGCCAGTTGTCGTCCTGCGTCTGAGACCCCATGAGTCATCTGCTCTTTTGCCTTGGGCTTTCCTTCTCTGGAGACTCACAAACTCTCTATTTCACCCTACAAATCATCTGGATTTTTTTTTTTTTTTTTGAGACAGACTCTTACTTAATTGCCCTCGGTAGAGTGCCGTAGCATCACAGCTCACAGCAACCTCCAGCTCTTGGGCTTAAGGGATTCTCTTGCCTCAGCCTCCTGAGTAGCTGGGACTACAGGGGCCTGCCACAATGCCCAGCTTTTTTTGTTGTTGTTAGCTGGCTGGGGTCGGGTTTGAACCCACCACCCTCGGTATATGGGGCTGGCACCCTACCAACTGAGCCACAGGCGCCACCTAGTTCTGGAAAATTTTAACTCATCAAGAATAATGAGCATCTCAGGAATGAGAAACTAGAAGGGCCACAGAGACAGAGGAGAAAGCTAGGCTGTGTCACCTGAGGATTTGGTTAGCTGCCTTCCTGTGGACTTCCCCATTTTATGCTTTTCTATATATGCTCCAGAGTTCGTTCTCCCTCTCTCTGTCTCTCTGTTTCTCTCTCTGGCTAAGTCTTGAAGCAAGAAAATTAAGAGGGAAAGGCACTCTAGGTAGGAGTGACAGTGTGAGCAATAGCCAAGTGTCATGCTTTTATGAGGATGAGGAGTCCACACTGAGGGAGAAAAATGCTCTGAGGAAGGGTCGTGAATGGAGTTTATTAATAGACTCAGATATAGAAAAGCAAAGAGTTGATGATGCAAATAAGTCATTGAGTACATGGAGGGTTGAATGGAGGTTCTGTGCGGCTGCTTTCCACTTCCAGGAAAACTGAGATGAAAGGACATTTCACTGAGTGACAGGAAATGGTCTTAACATCTGACAACAGAACGGAATATAAGAAAATGGAGAGGTCAGAGACTACTGCCTCCAAAGTGAATTCTCCATATTGCTTCCTTGATCAAGGGTAGATTTTGTCTAAGAACTAGCATTTAATTGGCAAGAAAACTAGTACTGAATTAGCAAGGTTTAATAATAAAGCATATTACCAAATTAGGACCATATAATCTAAAAATAACATCCTTCAACCAAATTTTAATCCCACCCTTATAAGTGCCCTTACCTCCCTGCCCCCCAAATAAATTTAATCCCCTTTTATATTTCTTCAGTATCTCATTTACTGTCTGTGTCCATCTCCCCTTACCAAGGTTTCATCTCAGCGTTGCATGAACTCTGCTAAATTTAGGAAGAGTCTAGTTACATCTCTAAGTAAAAGGTTTTCTGCAGACAATTCTGTCAGGAAACATCCTTAAGGAGAATTTATTGTAGCATAAAAGTGGATGTGAAAAATAGATTTTCATCACTGGAAAAAGGGAATATGCTTCCAAATGAGAATCTGTGTGAAAATACGATATACATTATTATCCCGTGTTTTGCTTGGGTCCTTTTTATTCAGACTCAGGATCCCATACATAAGACTGAATACAGGTATGTAATTGAGCCCCAGTGTTTCTTTTCGCACACTAATCTACACAATTATCTCTTCAAACTGAATAGTGAGGATGAAACCTTACTTGAAATTATGTACTTTCTTTTTCACTCAATCCCATTATAGTAAAGAATTACATTATTGGAGCAAGGCAACTGGGATTAAGAGGGAGAGGAGAGACACCCGAGAAAGAGAAGTAGAGGTATAGAATATGGGATGTGTTCGAGATTGAATTATGTCCCTCCAAAAATAGATGATGAAGTCCTGACTGGTATGAGGGTTCAATGCCTATAATCCCAGTACTTTGGGAGGCCAAAGTGGAAGGATCCTTTGAGCCCAGGAGTTTGATACCAGCCTGGGTGACATCGCATGATGTTGTTTCTACAAATGATATAAAGAAACAATAATCTAGGCTTAGTGGCACATCCCTGTAGACCTGGCCACTTGGGAGGCTGAGGCAAGAGGATCTCTTGAGCCCAGAAGTTAGAGGTTAAAATGAGCTATGATCACACCACTGTACCCCAGCTTGGGTGACAGAGCAAGACTCTGAGCCCAAAAAATAAAAAAAAGAAGAGATATGTTGTTGAAGTTCTAACCTCCAGTACTTATTGTGAATATGACTGTATTTTGAAATAGATGATCAAGTTAAGATGAGGCCATTACGGTAGGTCTTAATCTAATAGGACTGTGTCTTATGAAAAGGGGAAATCTGGACACAGAGACAAACATGCACCCAGGGAGACAATGCTAACATACATAGGAAGTATGCCATGTGAAAACGAAGGTAGGACTCTACAAGCCAAGGATTACCAAAGATTGTCAACAACCACCAGGAGCTGGGTGAGGGGCCGGGAACACATTCCTCTCACAGCCCTCAGAAGGAACCTAAGCCTCTGACACCTAGATCTCAGACCCCCGGCCTCCAGAACTGTGAGACAATATATTCTGATATTTAAGACATCTGATTCATGGTACTTTTTACAAGGACACTGGAAAACTAATGCAAGGTGGTATCAGGAATGGAATTAAGAGACACAAGGCCACATGTGGTATCTGCAAAAGGTAACAGCATTAACACACATACACACACACAAAACCATATCCAGGCTGGATTATTATATTTTCCATATATACCTGTGAAGTTCCAGCTGGGGATCAAATGGGTGACCTTCATGAATGCCTTGTAACCTCCTACAACAGAGAGCCCCAGAGAACCTTAGAGGTGGTAAGGTCAAAGTAGCAGTTTCTGGGGCATTATTCTTCAGTCTGGTCTTCAAGAAGCCCTTTCAGCTGAGCAGACCAGCTCCAGGCATCCCACCTTACTGGTACATGTACCCACAGCAGCTATGTTTTCTTTTTCTTTGTGCTTTTGGCTTCTGCATATAATTTCAATTGAACAAAGGATTTCACTGACTTTCTTTAAATGGCTGAAATTCTTTGGTAAGACTCTCATCTCTTAGTCAAACTCAAGTAGTATTTTTCATATACACTTCACTCTCCATTCCATTATCTGTGCCGTTCCCTCTCCTGGGAATGCCCTTACTCCTAACTGCACTTACTGAAGTCTTCCTGTGCTATAGGCAATTGGTGGCTTACTCAAAAACTTTGCCACTGAAGCATCCTTGTTCCCTGCTAATATCAGCTCTCTTTTCTTCAAATGTTGGGCTGAGATTCCTAGAAGTCACATTTAGACCATATCCTGTTCTACTGGGGGTAAAATGCCCCAGTTCCAGTAATTAAACATTAAGAAGTATGCTGGGAGGCCTCTATACAAAGAGTTTCCTCATTGATAATAAAAAAGCCAAGGTAGGATATTTTGTGGCATGCCTGTTTGCTTCTTGCACTGGAATGTGATTCATGGAGCTACAGCAGTTCTTGTGGTTGTAAGGGGAAAAGAAGAGGACTAAAGAGACACTAACCCATAACCCTGACGTCCTTGAACATCTGAATCACCTCTGGAGACCACCTACCTCCAGATTAGTTCTTGTATGAATAATAACCCCCTTTCTTTAAGTCACTCTCAGGTTTTATGTTACAGCTAAATGCATTCCAAGCTGACAACATTTCCTCATTTTCTAAGCCCTATCCCCAGGAAAAATTCATAGATATCTGTGCCTACCACCAGGTAAAATTTATTTACCCCCCCTCTTCTTCTTTGTACCCACAATCACATGTGTGAATGTTCCTTATCACAGCTGATTATTCACATGCAAATTTCATTTTTTTCCTTTGAATTATAACCTCTTGAGGATAAGACCTTAATGTGTTACTTCTCTGATTAAAGGGATCTTTTAGAAGAGTGCTTCTAAAATTTTAATGTATATAAAAATCACCTTAGGTTCTTGTTAAAAATGCAGATCTTTGAGTCCCATTCACAGAGAATCAGATTCTAAGGTGGGACCCAAGAATCTGAATCTAAAACAAGCCCCCAGGTGATATTGATGTGCTGGCCCAGAGACCGCTTTCTGATGTAACACTGCTCTAATACACTGCATACCATTTGTATTATCCTTGTCACATACCATCTCTTACTGTTAACCTCTTACGTGTTTGTTTTGTATCCCTAATAATTTTGTGAATTCCTTGAGGGCAGGGACTATATCTTTTGCTTCTTGGTACCTCTAGAGTACCTAGCATAGTAGCATTCAATGATCTTTACTGAGTAACAGAATGAATGAATGAGTGAAGTGAATACAGTCCCTAATATTTAGTTCAGGCTTATAAAGTGATAAATGAAACAAGGCAGTACTTCACTGACACTTCTATGAGGAAAGTAACAGGTACAGACTGCTAGTCAATAAAATCCAGCCAAGAGTCCTTTTTAATATTGGACTCCATTATAATATAAAGATGCTCACTCACATTTACCACAAATTCTCTTGAGTGAAGTCACATATTTTTGTGAGTCACATATTCTATATTACATACTTTGTTCCCTCCAGTTCTCTAAGTCAAGAAGTACCTCTTAAAATAATCTAATAAATAAATAAATTTTCCTCTAGGGTTCGTCATCACATAGACTCATTATCTGGTGGGAAAAGCATTATCTAATTATCTAGAGTGGTGGGAATAGGTAGAGAGTTCTTCCTGGAACTTTAATGATTGAATTGTTGCGGGGAACATGAAATTTGATATTTATTTTAATCTCTGATGGGCCTTGTTCTTGATAGGCCCCTCATGGAGGAAATCTATGATTTTAGGATACAATGAGGAATGGGGTATCTGAATCTCACCTTCAATTGCATTGAGTATGAGTCCAGGTTACTGATGGAAATATTGCCTTTTATCCAAAAAGTGCAAAATAATCTCTTTGCTGATGACAAAACCTTAAATAGTAACAACATTTTTGAATAAATATTGCTTCTATATCTACTAGCACTGCTGTACAGACAATTTAATAATAAATATTTATAACAGCAGGATGCCAGGTCTACACTACTTTTTCAAAAGCAAAGGCACTGGTAAACAGACACACAGAAAGATATTACCAACTAAAACTTGCTGAGCCATTTCCCTTTTTGTTACCTGCTAACAGCAAGGAGAGAACAGCCTATTTTAGCCATGAAAAGAAAATGTGGTGAAGATAAAGACTGATACTAGATTCATTTCCAAGGTACTAAAAAGTGCAGATGAAAGGTATATAATTACTTGGGTTCTATTCATTGCATTCCAACCTTTGACTATACAATAGTGGTCTTTTGGACCCAGCACTGAATATAAGTTTATTTATTCACTCAATAGCCATTTACCAAGCTCCCAAGCATAGTAGTTAACAATCACCATTGAGACCCAATTGTGGGAATTCTAATTATGGCCTCACTGTGTATTTTCTGTGAGAAGCTAGTGATACTACTATCCTTTCCGAGCCTCAGACTATTCACCAGAAAAGGGGAAAAAAATAGAAATTATTTCAAAGGGTATGTCCTTGGTTCTGAAAATGTGGTCCATGAATCTGCAGTATAATATACCACCTGAGAGCTTATTAGTAATGCAGACTTTCAGGCCTCACTCCAGATCTACCGAGATAGAATCTGCATTTTAACAAAATCCTCTGGTAACTTTTATGGACATTAAAATTGAGAAGCATAAGGTAAATGATAAAGAAGCAGGCTCTGAAGCTAAATTGCTTTAATACTAGCCCTACCATTTACCATCTATGAGGCTGCCACATGGTACTTAGCCAATTTATGCCTCAGTTTCTTAACCCATAAAATGAGGATAATAGGCTCGAACCCTGTAGCTCAGCGGCTAGGGTGCCAGCCACATACACCGGAGCTGGCGAGTTCAAACCCAGCCCGGGCCTGCCAAACAACAATGACAACTACAACAAAAAAATAGCCGGGCATTGTGGCGGGTGCCGGTAGTCCCAGCTACTTGGGAGGCTGAGGTTAGAGAATCACTTAAGCCCAAGAGTTTGAAGTTACTGTGAGCTGTGATGCCACAGCACTCTACCGAGGGAGACATAGTAAAACTCTATCTCAAAAAGAAAAAAAAAATGAGGACAATAATAAGAACTCAATTCTTAGGGTAGTTGAAAAGAGTAAATGAATGAATACATTTAAAAAGCTTAGGACAGGGCATAACACAGAAATGTTCAGTATGCTGCTGTTTTGGTGAGGATTAATGGAGTTGTAAATACTGAGTAGTAAATGCAATTAGAAAATATTCATCAAATGTTAGTTGCAGTGCACAAAATAGTGTTAGATGCTGTCACGAAAAAGATGTTTAAAAAATAGACCTTAAGCTCATATGACACTTGTAACGTAGTAGTTCTAATTCTGTTTATATGTGGTACCCATTTTCAAAAAATCAAATAGTCTTTCAGAAATATTTATTGAATGGAAATTAAGGCATCCATCTTTGCCACATCTTAAAGTTTAAATGATGGATCTAAATTGTAATTCATGAGCCAATTTTTAACTAATACTGTTATAGATACCATGAAATGACCACTGTGGTAGAAGAAAAAAAAAACAAACATTCCTTGACTTCCTCTTTTTTAAAACAGTTCTCATATAAATTGATCCATGAGTTTTATAAAGCTGACAACATTCAAGAGTCCCATCTGGTAAGATGTATGGAAACAAATTGATTCTGCCTGATGGGAGGAAAAGAGGGTGAGTTGTTTCTACAAGTCTGTACTATTTTCTAGGACAAGATGGGTCCTGCAATGATTCCCAAACATGACTACTCATTAGAATCGCCTGGAGAATTTTTTAAAAATTCGAATACTTGGGTCCCACCCCTAGAGATGCTGATTTAATTGCTTTGGAGTGGGGCCCAGGCGTGGGTGTATATTTTTAAAGTTCCCCAAGTGATTATAATGTGCAGCCATGGTTGATAACCACTGCTATAAAACACATTAGGCCCAAAGGTGTCCTCAGTTAGTGAAGGGAAGTACCAGAAAGTGAATGAGAACCAAGGACAAAAAAGGAAGTAAAAGGAAGGATATCAGAAAGGATAGCTAATCTACATTCTGCTTCTGTGTCCTGGGATGAACCGGCAGGAATGTGTATCTGCTACACCATCAGGCCAACTAGAGGTTTTGTAAATTTGATTTCATTCCAGACAGACATCACAGATCCAAACAAAAATCAGAAGCTTGAAGTAGCAGATCTAAAGGAGACAGTTTCAGAAATGTAGGACTGACAAAATGGGGTAAAGAGGAAAACCGCCCAAAATTCTTGCCACAAAATCCATGCCCTTTACTCAGAGAGCCTTGCAAGACCTTTTTCAAAGCTCGTTTTCTAGGACAGCCAACTCTGGATACGACCCACAAGTGAGTAGAATGGATTAAACATATTGCAATAAGCTCACTCAATAAATATTATAAGCAATGATAAAGCATGAAGTGCTGACACACAACACCATAGATGAATCTCACAGACATAATGTTAAAAAGGCTGATACATAAGAGCAAAAACTACATGATAACATGTACATGAAATTCAAGAATCAGCAAAACTAACTGAAGTTCTGATAGAAGTCAAAAGAGGGGCTAACTTTAAGAGAAGATCCTGTCTGGGAGGAATTTGAGAGAGCCTGCTGGTGGGTACTGGAAACGCTCTCTATCTTGGCTGGGTGCAAGTTGTAATGTGTATATGTATACAACCACTGCTCATTCCGTTGAACAATTAAGATGGGTGCAAACTATACCTCAATACAAAATAAAGAAAAAAGAGGCAGCGCCTGTGGCTCAAAAGAGTAGGGACCCGGCCCCATATACTGGAGGTGGCAGGTTCAAACCCAGCCCCGGCCAAAAACTACAAAAAAAAAAAAAAAGAAAAAGAAAGAAAGAAAAAAAAAAAGAAACATATCTTCTATTATTATCTCTCATTCAATAAATACTCATTAAAAGCTAACACTTAGCCTGGGCTTATGTATGTTCTATGTGCTGGATACCGAGGTATACAGAACTCCTGTCCTTCCACGTTCTCATAAAGAAAGTAGACCATAGCACATCAACAACACATGTAACATAATATCAAGTTGTAATAAGGGCCATGAAGAAAAGTCAAGAGTTTGTGTGGGGCCTGGGGATGTTATTTAGATGGCAAGGTCACAGTAGGCCTTTCTAAGAGGGCAACCTTCCAGCAGGTTCAGGGTATCTGGTTTCCGGCCCAGGGCAGATTAGAAGTAGCACATTAGATGAAGATGGGAATGTCCTTTGAAGGCAGACAAATTGACAGAAGCAAGGAATGTCAACTGACAGCAAGTGAGAGACATGAGAGCTATAAACCAGTAGGCCCTAGCACTCAGAGGGTCAGCATAACAAAGGCAATACACTTTCCTACTTGTGTAGCCTTTAGGAAAACCCTGTTGATAAAGCTCAAAACAGCCTTCTGTTCTCTCATTTCTCTAACTGCCTCACTATTTCCTGGCTTCTCTTCCACTAAACAGTGAGCTTCTTGAAGGCAGAGATTTGGTCCTGTTCATCTTTGTATCTCCACCATCTACCACAATTAGGAGAGAGAGCAAGACTCTCAATAAATGTTTACTGTCTGCCTGGCTGTCTGATAATACTGCGTTACTCTACAAATATTGCTATAACACTAATTTCCAGAATTCTGTGAAAGCCTGTGATACCATTAGAGTTATGCATGAACACATCACATATTCACTTTTGAGACTGGGTGTTTAAAATAGGAGGAGCATCTCAGGCATCTGGAGAGCTCACTTTCAGAAAAGTCTTCATTTTCTGAAGTTACTGGGGAAATAGGGTGTTAACTGTGCTGATCTGTCTTGTCTTGACATTACCTGATCTCTCTCCTGGACACTCGGCTTGCAGTAGTGGTGTTCAATCTTCGGGAGGTATTTGAATCCCATGGGGGCAGAGTGGTTGTAAGTGCAGATTTGCAGGTTCCATCAGCAGAGATTATGATTCAAAAGGTTTGAGATATGGACTTGGAATAAAAATAGAAACAACAACTAATATTACTGAATAATTAGTAATTTCAGGGCATCATTCTAAATTCAGTGGCCTATCTCATCTAACCCACGAAACAACTGCACAACATAGGTACATTTTGCAAATTAGGTAAACAAGGCACAGAAGGCTCAGATCACAAAACTAGTATGTATCTCTGGGATTCAAATTCAGGCACTCTGGCTGCAGCGCTTATGCTTTGAAACTCTTCACTCCACTACCTCTCAGTATGAATTTACATCAAGCAGTCTAGTTATGTTGGTGGCCTGGAAGCTTTACTTTTTAAAAACTGGCCTAGATCAGTCATTTTCTTTCCTCCTGAATCCTCTAGATATAATCACTGCTACCTGGATAGTGGCCATTCAGGGGACCTTTACACTTCCCACATCAGAAGAGGACCTCCGGTCCTATCCTTCTTGTGTAAAATCAGCAGATGACTAGGCCTACATCCCTGGCAAGGATGGAATACGATACAAATCATAGTAAGTTAAGTAAGCAAAGGTACCTCAACTATAGTTTGGAATGGAAAATTAATAAGGGGGTGTCCGTGTGAGGAGAGGGGAGAAAAAGCTAGTTAGCACTCTGCATCTCTGTTTTGGCCTGCCAAGAATGATTATCTGAAAAGATTGGCCTGCTCTACACTGGAGCCTTTCTCTGGTTTCACAAGTATGTTTGGCCTAGGCATGGGGCAGGCTGCAAGCATCAGAGCTAATGTCCCCAACCAATGAGGAACAGGGATTGGTGCATTAATACTCCAGTTTCCTCATTTATCCTAGGGCATCCTTTTTGGCACCAGGAACCAGTTTCATAGAAGACAAGTTTTCCATAGACCTGAGGGGGGAGCAGATGGTTTTGGGATGGTTCAAGTGCATTACATTTATTGTGCACTTTATTTCTTTTATTAAATTATACTATATAATGAAATGATTATACAACTCTCCATAATGCAGAATCAGTGGGAGCCCTGAGCTTGTTTTCCTGCATCTAGACAGCCCCATCTGGGGGTGGAGGGAGACAGAGAAAGATGAAGCTTGACCTCCTGCTCTGTACCTCAGTTCCAAAAGCTCGTAGACTAGTACCCATCTCCAGCCTGGGGGTGGGGGTCACAGTCCTAGGGGGCAACTTTGGGTGTGTTCTATATTGATCCCCAGTTGCCCATGAGGACAACTTGCTCATTATCATATACTTTCTTGGCTTTCTTCCCTGAACTCAATTTCCACTTCCTCACTATGCTTCCTGGGATCACCTCTCAAACTACTTGCTCCCAAATCCTGTGTCTGTAACCCAAACTAAGATAAGGACTATATACAATGTAATAAATGTAATGGCTACTACAGGCTAAGTTCTACATTTGGCGAATCTCTTAGTGTGTCAGAAAGGGCCACTGCTAGATGCAAAGGCTATAAACACGTGTAACTTCCACTTCTCTTCTCTTATTTAATTCTATTCTCTTATTTAATTCTTGTTTGACTGTCTCCTTCCAAGCTGTGATCCGAAATGTTTTTAAATGGCCAAAATTGGCCTCATAAACAAAGATGGGAGAAAAATAGTTGTTTCTGGAACTGGATTTTTAATAAGAACCAAACATTCTGTCTACAGAGATACTGAGAGAGAAAAAGAGTAAAGTGAAAAATGAGACATCCCTTTATTTTAAACATGAATTTAAAACCTAGAATGTGCTTTAAATTCCTCTGTATGGCAAATTATATCCAAAAATCATCCATAATAGCCCATCCACATTCTTTTCTAGAATTTTGTCATTCCCCTTTCCCTAGAGCCCCAATGGCTATTGTGACTGCTTTGACCAAAAGAGTACAGCAGAAGTGGTTTTTTTTTTATGATATCCAAGGATAGGTCATGAGGTGTCATATACTATTACCATATTCTCTTAAGATGCTCACTTAATTCAGCCACCATGCCATTAAGAACCTAAACAGTTCATGGTAAGGCCAATCCCAATAGAAACCCAGTAACAACTTGTCACTCACATGAATAAGCATCTTGAAAATGGTTCTTTGGTCTGGAGGCTAAATCAATGTTTTGGGAGAAGGGGAGAAAGAAGAAGAACCCAAAAGAATCTGCACCAAATTGAGTACCCCTGGATGACAACAGAAGGAATAGACAGAAGCCACCCTGATGAATCCTACCCAAATTGTGTATTTTTGAGCAAAATAAATGATTGTCATTATTTTGAACTGCTGTTTTGAGGTGATTCGTTATGCATCAGTAGATAACTGATACACTTGGCTTTGTAAGAATAGGAAGATGACTCAGAGTTTTTACCAAAACCTCCTTTTCTAAAGCCACAGTTCATTTTCCTCTTTATGATCTTGTAGTCTCAAGTCCTCCCATGAACCTGCATGCTCCCTGCTCTTTCACTAATTCTGCTGCAGAAGTAGGAAAATTTCCCATTTCACCAACAGCAAGAGCTTTCATGTGACTGTAAATATTTGTTAACTGATAAAAGGAACAATACACCTATTCATCCCATCTACTCTGGTTTCCTTGGAAACTTAATTTTCCATGTATTGCCTTGATTCCCTCTAAAAACACATTTTATTAGAGCAGAGATTGAAACTTGGGTACATTGAGTACACTTAGTAAATCTGAAAGACCCATGTGGTCCAATTTTAGAGCAGTATCTCTTTTAGCAGTTACAGATAATAAAAAAAACAGCTCCTTTCTTTACTTGGCTTTAAAAGTACAATAACAGAAATCCATTCATAATCCACAATAACACTTCCTCAAGCCCCTTCTTCATTATCCAAGTCCTTTGTCCCTCAAAACTACTTCAGAACCTTTTAAACATCAATGCTTTCTCAAGACTCAGAATTCTTTGGGTTCTTCTTATTTCTCCCCTTCTCCCAAAACCTTGATTTAGCCTCCAGACCAAAGATAAAGAACTTTTCCCTCTCTAGGAAGGTGGTAGGGACAATAAAGAGGGACTCCTAGCAAGCAAATACAGATTTCTTTTTAGAGATGGTAAGCTTCTGGAAAGGTGGAAAAGAAGGTTGCTATCACCAATTTACCTACAGATTTTGTCTCAGTATAAAAGCATCCACTTGGGCTCGGCGCCCATAGCTCAGTGGTTAGGGCGCCAGCCACATACACTGGGGCTGGAGGGTTCAAACACAGCCTCGGCCTGCTAAACAACAATAACAACAACAAAAAATAGCTGGGCATTGTGGCGGGCACCCATAGTCCCAGCTACTTGGGAGGCTGAGGCAAAAGAATCACTTAAGCCCTGGAGTTGGAGGTTGCTGTGAGCTGTGACGTCACAGCACTCTATCCAGGGTGATATCGTGAGACTCTGTCTCAAAAAAAAAAAAAAAAGCATCCACTTGAATGGCACTAGCTAATTAATACCAACAAGAAGATGAAAACATGAAATAAATGAATACAAGCTTTATGTTAATGAAACGATGTGCTGAGACTCTGTAGGAATTTGATTTTTAGATTTAATCTTAGTACTATGAAATCTTCCCATTTTGTAACACTGAGGAAAACCTTAAAGCACATTTCTGGCAACAAGCCTGTTAACTGGCCCAGATCAACAACATTTGGGGGAATTAAACTCCTGTTTTAAGTTCAATCCTCTTTTGTCAGCTCAACTTCCCATTTTGTTTTATTTATTTTCAGTCATTATTTCTGGCTCTCTTTTTTCCTATGTTAATGTAAATATTCAACATTAGTAAAGGAAATTTAATAATTTCCTGGTGAGGATTAGATTATTTAGAGAGTATTTACAATTAACTATTTAATATCTTATAATATCTCTCAATCAGAGATTGGGTTTGCCTTGGCATTAGTTTGGATGGTGCCCTGTACTCATTCTCCAGGTCCCCAGTGGGTCTCAATTCTGAGATAAATAATAAATTTCTGGGGTATCTGTGCCAACAGCAGCACCTAATTATTATCTAATAATAATAACAAAGGCAAAAGGAAACATAAACTTACTAACAGACCCTTCCACTTCTGAGCATTAAAATATTCAGGACTTGGTCCAATCAATTAACAATCATTTATTCTTAGTTTCCTGACTCCCAGCTACCCCTTAGACCAGTGCTTCTCAGTGTGGCCATGACACCAGCATCATCAGCATCCCTTGATATCTTGACAGAAACGCAAATTATCTGGCCTTATCCCAGACCTGCAGAAATTCTGGGGTAGGGCCCAGCAATCTTTGTAATAATATTAAGAAGCCCTCCAGGTGATTCTGACGCCTGCTGAATAGTGAAAACCACTGCTTTAGAACATAAAGTTGAATCAGAATTATACAATGACCTGAAAGTCAAAAGACCCAAGTTCTGTTCTGTGTTCTACTATCAGTTTACTATATGATCACCATCAAGTTACCACAACTTTCTAGACTTCACGTTTCTCACATATAAAATGAAGGACTTGGGACAAAAAAATTCTTTATGGCTTTTATTAGTTTTAGAAATTAACAAAGTCACTACTCTTAATAGCGCTAGCTAAGTACTACAGTTTTGTGGCACATGATTCCATTTTTTATTCATGCCAGACTTTTTAGAGTTTCAGGAATGGCTTACCCAGTCGTGTCAAAATGACTAAATACCTTAAATGGCTAGAAGATGTATTTAAAACATTTTTGTCAAGACCGTGTCATTATTTAAAGTTGCTGGTAAATGCTTCCTGACAATTTATCTCCCTTGGAATTTATTATTTCTCAGCTTGAAGTATTAATTCATTGGATCAGTCTAGGAATTTTGATGTGCAATTATTTTTATTTGCCCTAAGAATAGATTCATAATTCCCCTTTCATTCATAAAAAACATACTTCCTGGACAAAAATGACTCAGCATTAGACTTGTTATTAAGAAGCCGACCCAACACATTCTATTGGTAGGAATAATATTTCAACACATTCTTGCAAAAATATTAAAAGAATTTTGGTGGCAAATATTATGCAAGATTTATATTCTAAGATGGTACTATGATAATTCATTTTGAAAATCCTTTATTTTTTCTTGCTGATAAATTCAATTCAGTATTTTTTGTACTGAGATCAATCTCAAGCAAAGACATGGAACGTGGGCTGGATACTCTTTGTTGAATTTCAACAATGATTCATTCTATCAATTTGTCAAACTTCAAAATGTGACAAGCAAACCTGTGATGAAATAGACAGATTTTCTAGATTGGATGAAATCCTGACACAAGTACCTTTGAAATTGGCTTACACTTTCTATTACTGAGGGAGCAGGAAATGAAAAATGAGGTATTTACCTGGAGAGTTACTGATAATAGGCAAAGTGAAGAGCTTACATAGTTACAATAAAAAAATGGTTCAGGATATGGAAACAGAAAAAGAAGGAAAGGTATATTGTGTGGAGAGGGATCCTTTAACATGGCACATTTGCCTTTAAAAATTAACATTAAAAACAAACCAAGACATTGCCAACAGAAATGTCACAACCATCCACAGTTAAATTCAAATGGTCTACCCAGGTCAGTTTTCAGTCCAAAGCAGTTAATAAATGTTTAAAAAGAAATATAACATCTACTTGGCACTGTGGTAGGCACTATGGATGGTGAAAAACAAATGTGGTGAAGAGGAAAAATGGGATCAAGAGAAGTGGACCCTCTCTAGTCAACTAACTACATAACTCTGGACATGTCACTTCTGAGTAAATGGACTCTTGAAGGAAAAGGTCCTTGCCAGTTCCTAGGCTTCATGACTTCATCACAAGGGTTTATGACTTTGTTCAAGAGAAAGACTTACATGTGAAACAAACAGAGAATCAGATTAGGATGTGGAAGCTAGGGTGTGGAGGCTAGGCTTGTTTAAAGCTCCCTGGACAGGGTGATGCTTGGGTAGCACGTGGGTGTGCTGGTTCAGTTTGCAGTGGTTCTCAACCTTCCTAATGCTGTGGCCCTTTAATACAGTTCCTGTGGGTCATGACCCACAGGTTGAGAACCGCTGAGTTACAGCCTCATGTAGGTAAATCAGGAGATAATTCCTCCTTTGTTTGGTATTTCTGTCATAAAGTTCACTTGAGGGCCTGGGTTCTATCTTCTTACTCATCAAATATTTATTGAGTAGCTACTTTGTGCCAAGTACTGTTCTAGGAAACAACACAAAGATTTCTGTCCTCAAAGAGTTTATATTTCTTGCATTGTGTAGAGAAAAGAATTAACATAGTATCCCCGAGACTGCTCTTAGAAAGAACTGCTTGCAAGATTAGCCCTTGGCTGGCATTTGGCAACTTGAATTTTGGGACAACCATTCCCAGGACTGTTAAGAGTGGCTCACTGAGCCTAAACTGTGCAAACCGTGTGACTAATGGTGAACACCTGCTGTCCTTCCTGGAGTCAGGAATTATGGTACATACTGGGCAGAAGGTGCCTCTGTAATCATCCCCCAATAAAAACCCCGGGTGCTGAGTCTAAAATGGGATTCCCTACTAGACATTTTATATGTGTTGACATTAACTCGTTGCTGGGGAAATTAAGTGCATCCTGTGTGACTCCACTGGGAGAATACCTTTGGAGGTTCGTGCCTGGGTCTCCCCAGAACTTCACTCCATGAACCTTTCCCTTTGCTGATTTTACTTTGTGTCCTTCCAGTGTAATAAATCATATCTGTGATTATGATTATATGCTGAGTCATTCGAGTTCTCCCAGTGACTCACTGATCCTGGGTGGTCTTGGGGACCCTCATCACACAAAAAGAGGAGGTTCAGGTTCATATTATTATTATTTTTTATTAAATCATAGCTGTGTACATTAGTGCAATCATGGGGTACAATGTGCTGGCATCATATACAATCTGAAATATTTTTGTTCCAACTGTTGGACATAACCTTCATGGGATTTTCTTGGTTATTGTATGAAAACATTTGTATTCTGCATTTAGTAAGTTTCACCTGTACCCTTCTAAGATGCACCGTGGGTGTGGTCCCACCATTTACTCTCCCTCCACCCATCCTCCCCACTTCCCTCCCCACCCTTGCTCCTTTCCCCATTTTCTTGGGCTGTAATTGTGTTATAGCCTTCATATGAAAGCTATAAATTAGCTTCATAGTGGGGCTGAGTACATTGGATACTTTTTTTTTCCATTCTTGAGATACTTTGCTAAGAAGAATGTGTTCCAGCTCCATCCATGTAAACATGAAAGAGGCAAAGTCTCCATCTTTCTTTAAGGCTGCATAGTATTCCATGGTATACATGTACCACAATTTATTAATCCATTCATGGGTCAATGGGCACTTGGGTTTCTTCCATGACTTAGCAATTATGAATTGGGCTGCAATAAACATAAGTGAGCAAATTATCTAGTATACTAGAAGCTGATCAATGTTAAGAAAAAAAGAAGGGGTGAGAGGATCACAGGGGGTGGTACACCTTCTGAGGGTGGAACACTATTATGGGAGGGTCTTTATCTGACACAAGCAATCAATGTTCTTTGTACCCTCAATGAATCCCCAACAATAAAAAAAGACATAAAGAAAAAAAGGAAATGTAAAGGAAGAAAGGAAGATTGGGATGTTGTGCTGAGGGGTCAGCAGTATGTTGTATTAAATAGGAAGGTCTATGTAAGCCTTGTCAAAAAAGTGCCATCTGATCAAAGACTTCATAAAGTGGATGGCAATAGCCAAGGTGATGTCTTCTAGGCCAAGGACACAGTTCATGCAAACACCCTAAAGTGGTAGCATACCTGGGTATCTGAGGAACGGTATGGAGCCCAGTGTGTCTGGAGCATCGAGAGCCAGGGAGATGAGTAGGAGATGAGATCAGTGAAATAAGGCCAAGAAGGGCTGTTGCCCATCATTTAGGGCCTTCTAGGACACCATAAGGATGATAAGAAATAAAAATAAGAAGAGGATAACTAAGATGAAGTCAGAGGTTTAATAAATATTCCAAAGATGTGCACCATCAACCTTCATCATTGATGAAGGGCTATTGGTCTGAGAGGGAAATCTCAGATGTTGAGTCACGGTATTTCAATCTTAAGGTTGGAATTATGTTAAAAGCAACAATATAATAGCTTGATAACAGGTTGAATAATCTCTATCCATTTTGTGCTTTTAACACAAACAGCAAAAGCACATTGCTGAACACTACCACCTACACTCTAACCTTTTTCTGCAGTCATATACATTAATTACGTACAATTGGCCTGTTGGTGGGGCAAAGGAAAATGGTCTGCGATACTTGTGAATAAATCTTTTAGGGATTATTTGTGGCAGGCCCAGTGAGAGAAGATGGAGGCAGAGGAGACAAAGGAGTCTGAAAGACTCCTTAGCATCTGTCCCTCTCCTTCTTCAGCAGACACATCTTCTCATATTTCCCAGAAGTCTAAAACCCTGAGAATACATAGCCACAGATCTATGCCCAACACACTACTTCATTCTGCCTCTGACCACACATTGTTACAGATTGCAAAGGCTGCCACAAAGTCTTTCCCTCTTCGTGTCCACAACCTTGAAATTTTTACTACATAGTACCTTCTCTCAAGAGGCAGAGCCCAGTTGTCTACCCTTTGCAACTAGACTGGTCACATGATTTACTTTGTTCAACAGAATGCAGCAGAAGTGACGGTGTGCCACTTCTGAACCTACATCTTCAGAGGTGTTGCTTGCTCCCAGTCCTGCTCTTGGAATTCAATTACTTTTGTCATCTTAGCCAACAACTGGCCAACTGAAAGACTGAAGACTGAGGCTGTCCAGACCAGCCAGGGTAAACTGACCACAGTTAACTACAGACACATGAGCAAACCCAGAAAAAATCAGCCAAGCCTGACCTAGCTCAGCAGAACCAGAAGATGACATGTAGACTGAGGAGCAAAAACAATAAACAAAACAAAACCACTTGGTTTTGAGTTAGTAGGCTATGCAGCAATAGACAACTGACACATGTGCCCAAGGTTGGAAGTCTGTGAAACAATCTCCAGATGCCTCAAAACAATAGCCCAAAGCTGAAACCACTACAGAATCTCTCACAGCATCTCTTAGGAAAAAAGCAGATGCGACTACCACTTTAAAGCCAGAAGGACTTGGAGGGAGGCCACTGACTTCAAAGATGGGATACTTAGCTCCAGAACAGCCCTTACATTTTGGTTCAAGTGTACAATAGTTGTCACACTGCTTCTCTCTCCCTTTCCCTGGCTCACTAGGAGAAGAGCAAATGAAAATTTGGGAACATTCTCTGCTTAAGTACAACAAAGGGCAGATTCTCACATGGCTCAGGGAGGCTGAGCCTTTGGCAAAGTGAGGAACAGCAGGAAGGGCACAGACACTGGACTAGCTGAGACACAACTCAGTGCCTGGGTGAAAATGTCAGCAGGCTTCCCAGCAGGGAGGCTGGCACTGTTTCAATATTGCAGCCTCATTTTGTAAAGCTGAGATAATATTTTCATCTCCTAGTTTTTTAGCAAGCTGCCCATTTTATTGTGTTTTTTTAGGCAGCAATGGGTAAAGTTAATTTAAAACCTGAATGTGCCCAAGCCCATCAACTTTGGCACTTTTTTCTTTTTTCTCATCATCTCACCTCTTATTTCCCTTTACTGATACACAAGGCATCCCTCTAATCACTGTGCTCTGAAAAGGTCAAGATATTTCAAGTACTTTTCAAAGTCATTTGAAGAAGTCTCTCAACACAAGTTGATTAAGTATAGTGGGATGTAGACACAACTTCCCAGTGCAAATGTAGATCTTAGAATGAAATACAAACTCAAATCTAAAAATCATGGTAGGGTTCTTCATTCATTCATTAATTCATTGGATACCACATATGGTAAAAAAAGACAGTCCTCTGGGGGTTAGGTCTCCAGTCTGTTCTCAGAGAGCTCTCAGCCCTGGCAATGCTCAGGACCCAAAGTGCCATGTGCTGAGCTAGAATCAGGTTCCAAGATCTATGCAGGCACAAAGAAGTGAGTACTATCAGTAGGGCAGAGGGACCAATGTGAAGTTTGAGCACAACACCCCTATGTTCACATCTCCCAGGGTCTGTAAGCTCAGGTCATTTACTTTGAGATGTACACAAAACCCCCGAAATTCCAGTTTCTGATATCTCTGCCATGCTGTCCTGCCAGGACTCTACCTGTCCTTTAGACTCAGGTACATGATATTTTAAACCTTTTTTTGGAAGGAAGAAAGGGAATTCTTTAGCTAATGTCCTGACTCAAAATCTACTGAAAGAAGTCTGCCCATATCTTTTCACAATCTCCATCCCTGCCAGACTTTCTATGGGAATATGTGAAACATTTATATTTCCTTTCGATGAGTCAAACAAAATTACAATTTGTCTTTTATCTCATTTTTTCTCAAATTCTAAAATCTTAGCAACACAGAAATCATTACTTTTCAACCTGTGACTAGACTACAGATAAAAAATGTATGAGCTAATTCAGAACCATAAAGCAGAGAAAAAGGATTAAACAAGGCAATCACCTTCAAAATGCTATAATGCCATGATGAAAAGCCTGATTTTGACCATACATGGTATGTTTTTAACTGAGAAAGAAAAAAGAATATCCTTGCAACCAAAATTGTATTTTTCTTTAATTTCAAAAGAAGAGTTACCACCTTGTGACTAAATTATTTTACTGAGGTTAAATAAAGGGGACCAAGGTTGAACTGTATGTGAAATCCTAGTCCATCCAATACAGGTCTAATTAACTTCAGTTGATTTAGAAGGTCATCTAAAACTCAAAAGCAAATATATATTAACATCATGAGAAAGATATTTATTCCATAAAGAATCAATATCTAAAGAAAAATTTTAAAAGGAATATTCCCCCAAGATTTTCTTGTTCCACCCTGTTTCATTTCACAACAGACCTTATTGATTGCTCCTTATCAAGAACTGAATCTTGAAGCATCCCACAAGGCATTCTAATTATAATTAATGATACAGGGTTTTCTTTAAGAATCATTAGGGATTCATTAAGCTGACACACAAGCTGCTTAATACTTGAACTTTCTAGTAAGTAAGGATGACAGGGGCCACCATAATTATGACTTTAGAAATTCTGTTGTTGAGTTTATAAACCACTTTGTATGCACAATGTTATGTCCACTTGCCTCTCCTTTTGAATTCAGGTATAATTTGTGCCTTCAAAACCCCATGTGTAAATAAATGCATCTCTCTGGGAGGGAGTGAAGTTTGGATGTTGAAAGGCTATTTGACCTTTTCTTCCCTCTTCCACCCCCTGCACCACACACTCACTCTATTTCCTAGTAATAAATATTACATTCTGCTAAGAAAAGAAAAAAAAAGTTTAATCACAGCAGGCAGAGAAATTTTACTTCTAGTTACTTTGGGTGTGGCACCAGCTGTTGCCTCCCAATAGGTTTTCTCCCTCTTTCTTGGTACTACAAGTCCAGTGTTTTTCAAGGTAAACCAGATAAATGTAAGCTTTCTCAGTCCCCTTGTATGGCCAGGTAACAGTTCTGGTCAAAATGTATAGGGGGAAATTTGCTGGAGATTTCTTGGATAGCTAGGTTTTATTCCCTTGATAATTTCAGACATGCCTGGTATAGCCTTCCCTCTTCTTCCCACCTTGAACATGGACATGGTATCTGGAGCTTCCGCACACTATCACAACCATGAGGCAGGAAAGGCAAAGAAGTGCAGAAACACTGGCCCTGACATCACCAACTTACTGAACTCACTTGTCAGCAGCTGTCTACTTCCAGACTTCTTCATATGTTAGAAAAATAACTCGATCTATTTTAAGCTTCTACAAGTCAAGTTTCCTATCACTTGCAACCAAAAGCAATGCTAACTGATACACTCAACCAGGAAAGGAATCCAGCATTCACCCTCCAATGTGACTAAATTTTGTTGTTTAAAGTAATCCTTGTTAGTTTACTATAATGTGCTTCTTGGGCGTAGAAGCACATTACAGCCCAAGAAGCTCATTACAGTGAGCAATGGCTACATACTGGCTCATTAATATAACTCTTGTCACTCTGGTTTCACCCAAGACCAAAGCAAACAATGAAATTATCATTTTATTAAAGCAGTACTCATCTCATGCAATAATTTTGTGATTGTTGATCACAAGTTGAAGTTTACAAGTGAAAAAAAGATATGGCCTTCTGAGAATGTTATTAAGTGGCATATCACAGAGGGTGCATCTTATGTCTTTCCTTGGAATTTGGGGGCTTTTCTCTCATTCTATGCTACTGAGTTACCTAAAATATGACATTCATGTAATCCCTTCCCCAAATAGCATTTTCTGATGGAAATAAAATTGACGTTTCAATGACCACAGTAGAAAGACCTTAAAGGATATAGACAAAAAAGGAGTGGTTTCCAATGTGAATATTATCCATAGTGTAAGCTGAATGATTTTTTCTGAGTGAACACAGGATGCAGGCAATGATCACTCTGGATGACCATGTTAAGCTTGTGATGAAGGTTACTCCAGCGTCCCACCTGCTAGTTCCAAAAGGAGCTATTCTATGAAAGCAAGTGTTTCAAAAGTATTTAGTATCTTGCCACTCAACGTGGTTCTCAGACCAGGAACCCAGGCACTAACTAGGAGCTCAAAAGAATTGCAGAACTTCAGGCCCCATCTCCTATCTCCAACTAATTGTTCAGGTAATTCAGATGCATTAAAGTTTGAGAAACATGGATGTAGTATATAAAGTATGTTCCTAGCAGGTTACAGCATCAGGAATCAGGAGATGTTAATTATTCCCACACTAGTGAGGGACAGGGGTTGTCTAATATTAAGAAGCCTGTACATGTTGCCTGTGGACACTGAAAAGATTAGCAGTATTTGCCATGGTGGCAAAAAGGAAGATTACTCTGTTTATGGCACCAATAATTAATATCAGGGTGTCCCAAAAGTAGCCCCTAAAGTCATCATACATAGGGTAAATTGGCAATTTTAGGTAAATTCACCTTTATTTACAAAATATTCATTACAAAATAATTACAAAATACTCTCTACATGTAGTCCATCCACCTCTTTGGAAAATTTTGTAATGATTATTTTGTTAAAAAAGGTATATTTAGCTACAATTTCTCATTGTTTCTATGTATAGAGACTTCAGGGACTACTTTTGGGATACCTCGTATTTGACACCCAGTATTACTATTATTGGATGATATTGCCACTAATCCATAAAGACATCCTGTATTTCCCTGAAGGGACATTTATCAAGATCTGAGATTAACATATACTGTAGTTTTCCTCTTATCCACAGGCTATATGTTTCAGGATCACCAGTAGATGCCTGAAACCTCAAATACATGTACTACTAAACTCTAAATATAAGTATATTTTTTCATATTCATAACCTACCTATAATAAGGCTTATTTTATAAACTAGGCACAGTATAAAATTAACAATAACTAATAACAGAATGATTATAATTCACTATAATCAAAGTAATATATAAGTTATCTTTCTCTCTCTCCAAATATCTTATTATACTGCACTCACTTATTTTCAGACTGTGGTTTGCGGAGGGTAACTAAAACCACAGAACACGAAACTAAGGATAAGAGGGGACTACTATATTCTTTAAGATAACAGTGACAACAACATTTATTGCTGGGAAGCATGCTGTGGATATGCAATGAAGATTTTTTCATAAAAAAAAAAACTTCTTCTTGTCACCTCAGTGAATCAACACAAATATATCAGAAGCCGTCTTGTTTATACCACTGGAAAGAGTTATCTTTAGTATGTGTGCTACTTGAACAGTCAGACTCTAGAACACTTAACAGATTGTCCATGGTATTCTCAGAAGAACTGGGAGCTTATTTACACCCAGTCATGGCGCCAATTCAATTTGCTCGTCTAAAAAGAGAGTGAACATTGAATCAAACATGATAACATATACCCTGAAGCCTGTAGTGATTGTGCTATTCTTAACAGTGCACCAAGGAAAAGAGAATAAATGAAGTGAGATTTAGAACAATTATTCTAACTTCACTAAAAGTATTAATAAGAGTGATCAGTGGAAACAGAAACTTTTCCAAGAGAGCATCAGAATTTCTTATTCTATGAATCAAGCTGAAAATCACTGGCAATAGAATTTTTTCTGCTGGCCATAGGGTGGTCTAAGCCAGTGGTTTTCAAAGTGTGGTCCCTGGATCAGCAGCATGAGCATCATCTGGGAATTTATTAAAACATTAAAACTCTACCCCAGGCCTATATAAGACCTAGCAACTTGTGTTTGAATTAATCAACCTGTATCAGGTGATCCTGAAGAATGGTAACATCAGTAATGTTAGTTTGAGTATCACTTCCATTTTTTTTTTAACTCATATCCTTGTAAGCCAATAACAAATTTGCATAATGGCACTGGTATGCAACTCACAATTTGAGTGGCATTAGTCTACATACTCCAAAGTCCCTTTTCCTATTATAAAACAACTACATAATTTTATCAATTCCAAGATGCTTTCACAACGTCTTTGAAATAAGAATGGATCTCAAAAACACCATCAGGAAGGAGGCAGCAGGACCAAGCTTTCATAGTTTGTGCATGTACATCAAAAACCTCCAAAGTGGGTGTCAGCCACTTGGAAAAAAATGCCAGACACAAAGTGGAAAACTCTTTTAACGATGCTGCATCACCAGTGCTTGTTGATGGCCCAAAGGATGATAGACACTTGGTAAAAAATTATGGAAGTTTGTGACCATGGAGAAAGTGATTCAGAATTATGAAAGTTTGACAGTGAGAAAGTTTTATGAATATCTTTAACCAATTTATTTTGCTTACATTTTTCTGTTAGGTATAAACAAGAGTGATATATGATAAAATTCAATATCTAAATAACTGAAAGAGCTCTATCAATAAGTATAAAAGCCTAAGTGTTAAGAAAATACTGTTTTAATTTAATTAACAGTGTATTTTTCTTTCTTACTAGTATATAAAAATGCATATTACAGTTGACAGATTATTATAATTGATTAAATATTCCATGTCTTTTATCAAATTTGTTTACCAGTACATAGTTAGGCTCAAAGAAAGTAGAGGAAACCTTAAGGTCCCCTAAAAAAGCAAAACAAAACAACTTGAGCTCAAGTACACGTGATAAATAAGACAAGGTTATCCTAGGGCAAATGCTGATTATCTCCTGCATTAAGCCAGGGAACCAGGAAAAAAGCTAGAGTGGTAGACCAAAAGCAGCAAACACAAATCTCTGTACAGAAGCATCCTCAGTGTAGGCACCACAGATTTAAATCAACCAAATATGTGTGCATGGTGAAAGAACAAAGACCCAAGGAAACAAGCCAATATGAGTAAAAGCCTACAAAAATAAAAATAAGAAAATTAGATCACCAAAGACTTCCAATATTAAAATTATGATACAGTATAACCTTTGTAGTTGACCACTCCCCTACATTGACCACCTCCTGAAGATAACCTGATTTTCATAATCCAGACATGCACCACGTGTGCCTATCATTACAGTCGGCCCCATTTCTTATGTTGACCACCTCCGTATGTTGAACAGTTTGTTGCAGTCCCTTGGGTGGTCAACTTGCAGAGGTTCTACTATATGGAATTAAATAAGTTATTAAATACCTCAAGGAAAAAAAAAGGTAAAATCACTGAACTTAGCAAACAGTATGAAACAATTAAAAAGGATCACATGGAACTTACAGAAAAGAAAATTAAAATTGTTAAATATCAAAGTTGATCAATGTGCTAAACAGCAGATGAAACACTGCGCAAGAGAGAACTAGTGAGCTAGAAGGTAAATATAAAGAATTTCCCTAGAATGTGGCACAGAGATATAGGTAAATGGAAAATATAAAAGATAGGATAAGTGTATAAAGTGATATAAAGTTGTAATAAGTATCCATTTGAAATCCCAGAGGGATATAGAGCAGAATGCTCCACCTTGGTTGCACAGTGGAATCATTTACAGAACTTTAAAACTATTAATGCCTAGGCCCTATCCTAGGAGATTCTGATTTAACTGACTTAGAAGATGGCCTGGGCCTTCAGGAATTTTCAAAGCTCCCCAGGTGATTCTAGTGTGCAGTGATGGTAACAAAGCATTGATACAAATTGATCATGAACTTGATTCAGACAAAGTCTTCTTAGATATGACCCCCAAAGCAAAACCAACAAAAGATAAAGTAGATCAACTGGACATGATAAAAATGAAAAACTTGTGCATCAGAGGAAACCATTGAGACAGTTAAAAGACAACCCACAGAATGGGAGAAAACACCTGTGAATTGTATTTCCAATAGGGACTCATATCCAGAATACTTAAAGGATTCTTACAACTCAACAATAATAATGACTCAATTAAAAATAGGCAAAGGATATAAAAAGACATTTCTCCAAAGATATGCCAGTGGCCAATGGCCAATAAGCACATGAAAAGATGCTCAACATCATTAGTGTAAAAAGAAAGTTCAGGCCACCTTGCCCCAACTCCTTATGTACAAAAGAAGGTAAAAGCCTCAGGCACCTATGAAGAACTGATCCTACACATCATTCATTAAGGAAATTCTTTAACCTCCCATAAGCAAGGGCATGAAAATTATACCTATGTCTAGAACCTAAAACCAAGGCCTATCTGATTCCAAACTAATACTTAATCACAGTTGTATCTTACAAGTAACAAAACTGGAGATAAGACAAACTCAGGCATTCTTCCACCTACCCAGGGACATCCACAAAATTGATGCTTCCTTCATTACCTTATTTTATGTAAAATGTATTTGTTGGGCCTCACAAGAATGCAACTTCTTTGCCTCATCAGCCCACACTCCCCTCTGCCTTTTTGCTTCTCTCTGTATGCCTTTAAAATGCTGAAGGTACCAACTTCCTCTTTGGAAAAACAGTCACAGCTTGTAGGCAGACTAATGTTTTTCCTAGCGCTTCCTCAAAATCTTGGCTTAATTCACCTCCACTGATTGAGATTTTTGCCTCAGTCATTTACTTGGGTCAACAATAGTCATAAGAAAAATGCATATATAGCCCTGCGCCTGTGGCTCAGTGGCTAGGGCGCCAGCCACATACACCGGAGCTGGCAGGTTCAAATCCAGCCCAGGCCTGCCAAACAACAATGACAACTACAACCAAAAAATATATATATATAAAAGAGCCCGGCATTGTGGCTGGCTCCTGTAGTCCCAGCTACTCGGGAGGCTGAGGCAAGAAAATTGCTTAAGCCCAAGAGTTAGAGGTTGTTGTGAGCTGTGATGCCACGGCACTCTACCCAGGGCGACATACTGAGACTCTGTCTCAAAAAAAAAAAAAAAAGAAAGAAAAAGAAAAGAAAAGAAAAATGCATATCAAAGAAATTGCACATCTGACAATCAGATATCACTTCACACCCACTTAACATAGCTGTAATTAAAAAATCTGATAATAACAAGTTATGAGAAGGGTATAGAAAACCTGGAACCCTCATACATTTGCTGGTAGGGATACAAAATGGTGAAGCTGCTTTGGAAAATGGTCTAATGATTTTTTAAAATGTTAAACATAGAGTTGCCATATGATCATATGATCCAGCAATTCCATTCCTAGGTATATACCCAAGGAAAATGAAAGTGTATGTACGCACAAAAACCTGTGCATGAATGATCATGGCAGCATTATAATAGCCAATAACTGGAAGTAACTTGAATGCCCATCAATTTACAAATGGATAAAATGTAATGCATTCATACAATGGAACATTATTTGGCAATACAAATGGAGTATTAACACATGCTATGACCTGGATTGACCTTAAGAACATTTTATTATGTGAAAAAGCCAGTCATGAAAGACCACATATTGTATTATTTCACTTGTATTAAATGCCCGGAATAGGCAAATCCATAAAGACAAAAACTAGATTGGGGTGTCCCTAGGGTAGCAGGGGTGGGAGAAGGATTTGAGAAGAATAGAAAGATGTCTGCTAATGGCTTCAAGGCTTCTTTTTGAGGTGATGAAAATCTAAAATTGACTCCGGTGATGGTTGTACAACTAACCCTATGAACCTACTAAAACCATTGAACTGTACATGTTAAAGGAATGAATTGTATTACATATGAATTATATCTCAATAACACTCTTAAAAATGGAGAAGAGTCAATATTTGATGGGACTGCAAATTTTACAGAACTGATTAGAGATATAAATCTATAACTACAGGGAGCACAACATATAGTAAGTAGGATATTATAAATGAAATCTACACTACACACACTGGTGAAATTAGAGAAAGCAAAAGACAAAGGAATCCATGGCAATCAAAATTCAGAGAACACTGCAAATACACTGAAAGCATTACAGAATCTCAAGTGCCAGAGAACAGAACTTCAGAACAAGAGATTACTCAGAAAGTACCACCTTTTGTTGGAAATCTCTAAAAAAGAACTGGAAACAATAACAGAAATCACAGTACTATTGTTCTGTTTTTGATTCACATTTGGTTTGTCAGGACAGGAACACAGCTTGCCTGACGGAAAACATAAAATCCCTCAAGCTTGAAAGCTCATGTGAAAAGCCATTTGACATAGCAGTTTCAGTTTGAACCTCTAAGAAGTCCCCTGCACCAGGGGGAAGATTTGAGGAGTTTTTTCTGACTGCTGAAGACACTGATGGGGAGTTACTGATGGTTCAGTACTTAATAGCACAACTGAGAAACAGCTGTGCTATACAAGGCACCACCTTGCAAATTAAAGGGTCATGTTATCTAAAATGGAGAAATATTACATTAAGTCATAGAGTGCTGAAAAATTCTGAGGGCCCATTTTTCCTTCCAACTTCTGTTTATTCACTATAAGAATGACACAATTAGATATGTATTTCTTAGCTGTAGTATGTAAATTTAAGGAAAAGAAGCTTTGACTCCTCTACTCCATACATATATGATTCATAAATACTGCCTTTAACAACTATTTTGGGAATAATATTTTAATATAAAATTCAAATGAACAACTTTCTATACTAAATACTCTTTTCTTCTTTACATAAAAAGCACAAAGTTCTTCAAAAGAAACAAAGAAATTCTAATAGCTCATTAAGTACCTAGATCTTGTCAATGCTCCATTTATCAAGAGTGAATACAAGCTTTAAACAGAAGGAGATAAACGTCCAGAGACAGACATAAAATTTTACCACTCACACAAATATCAAAGTAACAGGGATTTTTTTAAAAAGCCAAACACAAACATTTTTAGATGTCAGGTATTGTACAAGTCCAAAATTATAGCTTTTTAAAATGTATTTTAATACTGACAATCAGAGAGTTCTGTTTGTCAGCACAGAAATGCATAAGTGGATCATTCCAACCTGTCACATGCTAGGCATATTTCCCATTTTGTAATGTAAAAGTGGTTGAGTCTTACCATCCTTTGGCTGTCAGAAGGCTGATTGTGAGTGAAAATATGGTAATATTCATGACCAACGGAAGTATCCTGTCCATCAAATATTTAATCCTAAGTAGCTCTACTGTCAGATCCATAAAAGTAAAAAAACATTCAGGTAGGAACTCCTAAAGAGCTAGTTTTAAAATGTGGGTTGTCCCTTCATTTTATACTTGAACCTCAAATAAAGGGAGTTATTTGGTTTTGTAAAATTAAAAACACATCATATGCATTCCTTCCTTCAGTAGATATATATTGAGAATCTTCTGCTTGCTAGGAAAGTGCCTACTATGCAGCTCAGTAGTAGTAAAAAGGTAATAGCAATTAACAGCTTGGAGTTGCCCCAGTTATCCTGCAGGAAATGCTCCTTAAGAAACACGTAAGACAAAAACAAACATGATATGGTATGTGCAGTGAACAGTATGCCCAAAAGGGCAGCCAGAGATGCCAGGGAAAGGGATCAAGAAAGAAGGAAAAAAGTTTGTGAGAAAAATAGCAGAAGAAACTCAGGGAACAAATGTGGTGTTAGACACTTTCTGATTAATGGTTTATCTCACAATTTGCCACCTAATTTCAATCCACACAGTTAACCATCCTTGCTTATCTCCAAGATAGCACCGCCAGTCCTTTCACCATTTTCTATTCAGGAACTTCTTTCCTGTACCCAAATGCCTCCCAGATTACGTCCCCTCTATGAATTTTTAAACTATTCTGGGGAGTCTGGGGTGAGAGTGAGCAACTAATTTAGTCCTAAACCCCCAAGACTGGTTTAGAAGGTCCACCCCACTCCCTTGAGCGTTCTCTCAAAAAAAACCAGAAACAATTGTCATTCATTCTGTCAACATTTATTGGTATATTTAGATAATGGCAAATGCTATTCAACACGAATGGGACATTCAGCCCACAGCAGGAAAAACATCACAACTCTGGAGAACTGAGGTTCTAGACTAGACTCAACCCCTTATCAATTGGAAGGCAGAAATCCCATAGGTAAATCTTGGGTTATATCTGTTTGTTTTAGATTCCCAACTGTTTGGTACCTGTTTTAAGTATCCTGCTTAGGCAGTACATGTTACCATTATCCTACTTCTCAACCATATAACCTTGGGAAAGCTACATAACCTCTTTGCAATGTTTTCTATTTTCTATTCTGAAAATGAAAGTAGTAATAATGTCTATCTTAAAAAGCTATTGCAAGAATTAAATAGGACAGCTTATGTAAAAAGCACTTAGACACGTAATGTTTTATATAATTATCAGTTACTCTTGGTTGTAAGGAATTGGAAGCATTTTAGGATCTTGGAGGATCTTAGAGCTACTGCCATGCAAAATTGTTATTCTTGTTCTGCTTTATATAAGTAGTTCAGCCAGTCTTTTTTATATTCTCATAATCTATCTTTTCATTTTTAATCATTTTAACCAGGCCCTCTCCTCCTCCTTTTCCCTAGGTAAAAGGTTAATAAATATAGTTCTAATCCTCATTATTTTATTGAATACATTACAAGAAAAGGTACAATTGTGCCAATTAAACCACATGAAGATTTGAAATGCCATGGAGCTAGTTGACTCCTTATTCTTCCAAACATCATCCATCATTAAATCTTAATTTAATACAGCTTATAAGGATATAAGAGATATAGCAAATTGTATTTTTGATCAGAAAGTATTCATTAACAAAATATGTCTATAAATAACCACATTATTTCTGTTATTAGATGAAATTCCATAAATGTTCTCCAGGGACATTGTTTAATCATTGGGCCATACTAGGGTAAACGTGAAGAAATGTGGTGAAATCACAAACAAAAAGAATAGATAAGGTCAGTTAAAAAAAAGAGAGATCTTATTTATTTTCTTGATATTTAAATTTCTCAAAGAAACACATATGCATAGTTTAAAAGGCCAAGAGTTCCTCAAAATAATAGCAGGCTCCTGTGCCATGCATGCATACCCATATTCAAACTTCTCTGAGGCACAAATTTAAAACACTTGTATCTGTGCATTTTTATTTTTCTTTTTTTTTTTTTTTTTTTTTTGAGCGTAGGGTCTTTATTGTTTCAAGTCGAGGGTACAAAGAATTAGGTTATAATGTTTAAATTTCATCTTTTAATTAATTAATTAATTTTATTTTTGTGAGACAGATTCTCTACCCTGATGACCTGTTGCCTGAGGCTAAAGTGCAATGGCATCACAGCTCACAGCAACCTCAAACTCCTGGGCTAAAGTGATCCTCTTGCCTCACCCTCCTCAGTAGCTTGGACTACAGGCATGCACCACTGAGAACAGTTAATTTTTTTCTATTTTTAGTGGATATGGGGTTTCCTTCTTGCTCAGGCTGCTCTCGAATTCCTGAGCCCAAGCAATCCACCCACCTTGGCTTCCCAGAATACTAGGATTACAGGTGTGAGCCACTGTGCTCAGACATTTCATCTATTTTAAAGAGATGCATCCCCCAAACCTCTAAATTACTCTGAGGAGCCACACACGCACACAGCTTAGAGTCAAACCATTTGTATCCACATGCTCTAAATATATACGTAGAAATAACGCATATATACATGCTTCCATAATTTACTTCAACTAACTAGACATGGAAAGTGTTTGCATCTACTGAAAATACGTAAATTGTTTGTTTCCTTAAATTATAGATATCATATTTAAAACAGGCCCATGTAAATTGTGAGCCCAGTGTTATAAATACATAATCCTGTTTGCTCACATTTATCACCTGTACGCCATGTGCCAAGCTCTGTGCTAGCACTTTGCCGTTGTTATTTCATTAGATCTCATCGTGGTCCCATGGAAAACATAGAATGCAGTGGTTTTCACCTCTCTCTTTTCAAACAGAATTTGTTTTAAAAATGTGGGTAGAAATACACCTTAGGTCAGCGGTTCTCAACCTGTCGGTTGCAACCCCTTTGGACTATATTAAAGGTTCGTGGCACTAGGAAAGTTGAGAATCACTGCCTTAGGTGGACATTCCAGAGGACTCCAGTAGGAACGGACCTGGCCTCAGGACCCTCCCTCCTAACCCCGCCAGCTGCTCAGCACACTTATGGTGGTGAGGGGTGTCAGAATGTTCAACAGAATAGACAGAAAACTAGTTTGGGGACATCTGAGTAAAATTCAGCAATTTATCAAAGAATGGATACCAGCAGAGTTAGAAGATTAAAAATTGCCCTGGAGCCAAGACAATCTAGCCCAAAGGCTATAACCATAGTTGTTCCTCTCCCATCCCCTAAGGCAACTTTATTTGTTACCTACTTAGTTCTGCGTTTGAGAATGGTTCAGGGATTTAGCGCCTCTACTCTAATACCCCTTTCATAATAAAAAGACCACGCCAAAGTTTGAGTCCTGAAACTTTTAACTATTGTACACAGCTATAATTTAATGATAAAGATAATAAAAAAATAAAAAAATAAAAATAAATTAACATAGGTTAATTCAGTAGACAAAGGGACTGTCCCTCCTTGAAGTCTCATTCACTTCCAATTGCGGGCAGCTGCACAAGTTTCAGGGGCAGAACCTGGTGACCTCAGAGTTCATGCTGAGGTCCCTGTGGCCTCTTTTTAATTAGCAATATCAGAGGCTTCCTCCCAGCTCCCAGGTCTCTTAGGTTAATTGAAGGGCAAGTGAGGGAAAGGCTGAAAGTTGGGTGCTAGAACTCCTCTTTCTGACTGGCTCTGAGACCTGGGGAAATCTATACAACCTTTCAGAGACTCAGGGTCTCCATCTGGAAAATGGGAATGAAAGCTGCAAGGTGCTGACCTGATCCAAATCTTAGGAGGTTTTTATTTAGGATTTCAGGGTGTGCGTCTGTGCATTTTTCTAACAGCTTACATCCATATGTTTAAAATGACACTGTTAGACAAATATTTCTTGATTTTTCCATTTAGACATTATCTATTCTGCTAAAATGGAAGATGAAAATTTAGCTTCCTTATAATCTCTCCATACTATTTTTCCTTTTACATCTATGCAAAATAATGATATATGTATCACATTACTTGACTTAATAAATATTCATTGATCAATATCATGTACAATGATTACCATTTCCTTTCTCCTATATTTCTCCCCCTTAGTGTTAATATCCAGCTCTGATCCTGGACTGTCTGTTACCACCACTCTGGAAGTTTCCTGTGACCCACTCGTATTTGAGCCCTAGGTTTGATGATCCCATATTTTCCAATTTCTTGGTTCATTTCCTCTTTCTGATGGACCAAAAAGAAGTTGTAATTTGGGGGAGACTTTGCCTATCTAAAGATTTTTTTTCCAACTCTCACACTTGGTTGATAATTTTGGTTGCTCTAGAAGTCTAGTTGAGAAATAATTTTCTCTATGAATTTTAGAGGCCTTGCTCCATTGTCTCAAAACTTTTTAGGTTGCTATGAAAATTTCAGTATTAATACTTGTATGCAACCAGTTTTGTTTTTCTCTGTTTGGAAGGCTTTCAGGTCTCTTATTTGTTATTCTTCTATTCAACACGCTGGTGGGCGTTTTAAATCTGGCAACTCATGTCTTTCACTTATGAAAACTATTCCTGGTTAAGTTCCCCTTTTCACTTACTTTGTTCTCTTTTAATTGAGACTGACTACTAGACAGAGGTTGGATTTCTCTAATCCTAATTAATCTTTTCTCTTTTTATGAAGCTCATTGTCTTTAGGTTGAACTTTCAGGGTCATTTAACCACCTTAACATTCTAATCTTTGCAATGAGTTATTTTTATTTCTGCTATCATACTTCTAATTTCTAGAATTCTTTTCTGTTCACTGAATGTTGCTTTCAATAATATCCTCCTTTTATTTCATTCATCTGATTACTTTCCTCTCTAAAAGTATTAATTATAGATTTGGGCCTTTTGGAAGTTTTTTCAATGCTCTCAGTATCATTTGTTTCCGCCAAGTTCACTTTTCTGATCTGTTTATTTTGTTATGGTCACTGCCTTTCACATCAGATGTTTTCCTCAAATACCTTTAGACTGACAGTTTCTATTTAAAGAGTCTTATCCTAAAAACCTCATCCGCAACTCTGGGTGTGGGAAAGGCCTAGCCAATTGATGGGTCTTAGTGTAGGGTGACAAGACAGTTTATGCTCGGATGGAGTACTCCTCCAAATGTTAGTATCTGTGGTTCTTTTTATTGAATCTATCTGACAACCACAGACCTGCCTTCAACCTACTGCTTGGTGGAAAGTGTGGCTGCCAATGTTCTAAAAGTTGATTTGAGGAAGAGGCTAAGTGTGTATATGCAGGTGGGGGGGGCAGTCTCACAATTTAGCACTTAAACTTTTATATCATCCTGCTGTTTTGGGTAGAGTATCTCATTTCTGCTCTTGACTGTAACCTGGGCCTCAAAGTAGAATTTCTCTGATTCAGTCTGTCAAGAAAGTTAATCTCAAGGTTTCTACTAAGGCAGTGTTTTTCCACCTTTTTCATCTCGCAACACACTTGAACCTATAGTTAAACTTCCATGGCAGCTGATAAAAAAAAAAAGAAAGAGTAAAAAAAAAAAAAAGAAAGAAAGAAAGAAAAAGAATATACTTACTGTGCTTTGAGCTTTTTATTTTTTTTGTATTTTTATTTTTTTTGCAGTTTTTGGCCTGGGCTGGGTTTGAACCCGCCACCTCCAGTATATGGGGCCGGGGCCTCACTCCTTTGAACCACAAGCGCTGCCCAGTGCTTTGAACTTCTTTTGAAAATAATTTAGCTATTTTCATAACTGGTTGAGAAATCACTGTACTAAAGTCTGGAGGGCCCAGATAGAGGAACCAAAGGTCTTCCTACCAAATCTTTTCAGATGTTTCTTATTGATTCTGTGAATCCATCCCCCCGTGTCCACGTGCTTTGCTTCTAACACTCATCTACAGCCTTCTTCAGAGCCCCCCCTATTGGGCTACAAAAGCCACGTTGCCAGCATGCCAAGAGAGCTGGGAGTACCTAGAGGTTAATATACGCTCCTCTCAAAAGCTGGATCTAATTACTAGTGAAAGTGTATGTGTCTAGTCTAGAATATAATTTACATCCCAGAGCTCCCCGATAGGATAAGATAGAGGCTAGGATTTAACCTAAAATCACACCCTTGCTTAGCTTCTCACCATTCACTGCTTCCTGTTTACCCCATTCTCATACGGATTTCTCTTCAGAACACTTCCTTAATAAACAATTCCATATGAATCCACATATCAGGGTCAGCTTTTGGGAATCCTGGCCTAAGACCATCATCTATTTGCTTGGATTTGGGAAAGGATCTAGAAGAATCTAACCACTCTTTATCCAACTGGAAATTCGTTTTGTTTTCAGACCTGACCCACATCCCCACTACCATCAGAGGCATCTGAAAGCTCCAATTTCTAAACCATTCAAATGTCCAGGAAGCTGAGAATCACAGGCTTCTGAAAGTTTGGGACAAATCTACAGTCTGTATTGTCGTATTTATTCAATTTTAATTAAAACTTCAAAAACATTTTGAGCTTGACAGAGTTGAGTTCAGGCTATTCTTCCAAATGTCTTGAGGTAGAAGCTCATAATCCTCTTAGAAGTGTGTGCTTTAGTAGAAAAACATGCAGAGGGCTTACTTGACAAATATATAGAAATGAAGAAGTTCAGTCACATGTGAGTTCAACTTTATGTGATGACAGTCAAGTTACTAAACATAAGTTGCAATTTTCTTATCTATAAAATGGAGACAATATGCTTCACCCAGTGCCTGTCATATAGTAAAGCCTTATCCTTTAATTATTTTCTGGTGGTGATAAGTTTATCATACTCCCATCATATGTCCTCATCTAGTTCCCACTTTCAGAGACATTTGACCAAACAAGGTTAAGGGTACAGTCTAAGAAAGTAGTTCTCAAAATGTATTCCCCAGACTGCCACCACTACCAGCAGCGGCAATAGCACCGGGAACTTGGTAAAAGTTCAAATTCTCAAGCCTAACTCCAGCCCTACTCAGTCAGAAATGTTGGGGTTGGATCCCTGCCATGTGTATTTCAATAAGCCCGCCAAGGATTCTAATGAACACTCAAGTGTTAGAAAACTGTCCTCGAAGAAAAATATAACAGAAACATATGAAAATTACAGCCAAGTCCTAGACCCAGATGGTGTGAGGTTGAAGATCATACACAGAACTGATGAATGTACATGACACTCCACTGATTATGAATAGAGAAAAGTCATCATTATATTGTTTTTATAAGAGTAGTGGACTTGTTAATATTAAGAGCATTATAGTATAAATGAGCTGGGAATGAAAATGTGAAATGCTGATTTTTAAGGTTTTTGTTTCTTTTTTTTTGAGATAAAATCTCATTATGTCACCCATGGTAGAGTGCCATGGCGTCACAGCTCACAGCAACCTCAAACTCTTGGGCTTAAGCGATTCTCTTGCCTCAGTCTCCCAAGTAGCTGGGACTACAGGTGCTCGGCACAATGCCCGGCTATTTTCTGTTGCAGTTGTCACTGTTTTAGCTGGCCAGGGTGGAGCTTGAACCCGCCAGCCTTGGTGTATGTGGTTGGTGTTGTAAACACTGTGCTACAGGCGCCAAGCCTGATTTTTAAGTTTTTAAAACTAACAGTAAGTCTATAACATAAATTAATACTTTCAAATACTAACATAAAAGTGTATTAATGTAAGAAAATATCATTTATGTGCCCAGAGCTGAATAAACACTTGAAAAAAATCTTTGATTGTATTATTCTTATCTGAAACAAGCTACCAAGTATACATGATCTGGAACATTTGCTGAGGAAAACTCATTTGAAGTTGTTACTTTGACAGAGGCACACTACTGGAATTCCTCTGAAATTCTCAATCAGTGCTATGCAAGAAAATTATCTTTAGAAGCAAAGAAAAGAACTTAAGAAATGCCTTCTTCAACCAACCATGCAGAATTTGGAGGTGGGGGTGGGGAACAAAGCAAAAACCAAACATTCTAACATCACCTGCATAGCAATTTATACTAGCATAAAGGCAATCAAGAGATTTACTCCAAAAAGTATAAATCAGAGACACAGGAAAGTCAATTCCTATATTTAGCCTGCAAAGAACCTATAAGTTTAAAAAGAGAGAAGAAGAGCCCTTTCCCTGGAGGAACACAGGTTTGTTTCAGGGGAGATGCCCAGTCACTCAGTTTACTCTGACTTCTAATCTAATCAGCTCAGTTTAATCTCCTGTATGAAAAAGCACAGAATATTTCCCTCCAGCCCTTTATGGCCTATGTGTGAAACTCAAAGCTTTGCTGTTGCCATCAGAGACATAGAAGCTCTGAAGATCACCACAGGAAATATTAAACAGACAGACTGAACACCCAAAATACCATACCTATGCTGTTTAGCCAATGCAAAGTCTCATGTTATATTAATAATGATAATAATACTCAAAGTAATTACAAAATAATGGCTGGCATACAGAATTCTTACACTGTGCCTGGGGAACCCTCGGTTAAGCACACTATGTGCGCATTCTCAGTGGCTCTTCATAGCACACCTATGAAGTAGGTGTTGCTTGGATTGCATTTTTGGGGTGAAGACATCAGAGACCTCAGAGATGCTAAGTAACTTGCCTAAAGTCAACCAGATATAGCAGTGAAGCCAAGATCCAATTCCAAGGCTATCTGAATCTGAAAGTTGTGTTCTTAACCACTATGTTTTAATGCCTTCATTTAGAATCCAACCTATTTCAACAGTTGAATTTATAACTCATGTACAATTCTCTCTGCTTCACAAGGAAAGAAGAAAATATTTTGAAAAGGAACATTATGTTAATGAAATTTGCATGAGGACAATACTTCCTTTCTAGTTGAACATTGGATGTGTTTGGCCTTGGGTAGATGTAAAGTCTGTCCGAATGTGGCGCCCTCCTAGAGTCATTGTGGTCGTGGAGATTCAGCTGGTCCCCACAGTGCTTGCTTTAAGAGGTGATGCTTTCGTTGCTATGGACACCAGATTTCAACACACCACTGAGCATGGGGAATCCATTCCATGCAAAGCAATGGAGCCAGCAGATAGGCACAGTAACAGCTAACTGCATATAATGCTATGACCAACATTTGTTTTGCCACCTCTCATGTAGATGATGTTCTGTAAGACTTTGTCCATCTGGGAAACAGCTTCTTTATGGCCCAGATAGCAAGACCCACACTTCAATGTGTCGAAGTCATTCATTTGTCTGGTTTGTGGAATAGCTGAAGCTATTCAGAAAAGGAAATCTAATCTTACAGAAAACACTCATTTGTTTAGCTTGCAAAAAAAAAAAAAAAAAAAAAGAATGGATCAAATGACTTGTTGAAAATTCGGTTCATCCAAGTGGCTAACACCCCAAGAATAATGGGTCTGTTAACTTGGTAGGTTTCCCCAGTAACTAAATCCATAAAAGAAACAATTAAGAAGAGATAATTGGTACTTAGATAGATATAAATAATGCATGAGAACATGTTTGTTATGAGATAAACTAAACAATCGAGGCTTTGTACTTGACTACAGGTCAAAGGTCAATTTGTAAAACTGAATGAAGAGAAACGTGTACTTGAACACATTATAGACTGTTGGACCAGTTCACCAAGAAACCATCACCATATGGAGATATTAAAGGGCTTCCCTGCCACTTGGAGGAAATCCACTGTGTACTGTGTAGCTTCCAGTCACACTATAAACATCATTTATTAAACTAACCAGAAAAAATAAAATTAGCTAAGAAGTTAGTAAGAAATTAGCACAACCTATCATTTTTCACATTCAGAGGCCAATGAATTTAATAAAATTCTATTAAAACAACCTCCTTGTAGAATATTGGGAGTTTTAAGCTATTGGCAAAATAAATAGTTCAGTACATTTAAAAGAATTTTTACTGTGCTTATTTCCCCAATTTATTTAGTAACAAGAAAATTATGAACCATGTTCTTTTCAAATAATTATAATGCAAATATCCACTTAGGGTTTTAGTGAAGTATGTATTAATAGATGAAAACGTATAAATAAATCTAAAAGCTTTCTGGATTAGTTGGAGCAGGTCTGTTGAATCACTGTGATTACAAAGTGAAAAAGGAAAATGTTTGATCTTCTTCAATTTAAATTAATTTAGAGTTGAAGGAGAAGCACTACTTTACGTCATACAGGTAGAACTAACCCAATGATTCTAAAATGGAAATGGTACCATGAGTATCAGGCTCATGTTTTCTGTCTGATCTGGGAATGCTATAACAGATTGCCTCCTCTTGTATTATTATGAAACCGTAATTAAAAACGGGATTGCAGGGTTTTTTGGCCTTTAAAGAAATTATTAAAAACCTCTGTAAACAACAAAAAGGTACATTTCCTAGGAAAAAGAAATCCATGCATTTACTCATTCATTCAATAGATTTTAACCAAGCCCTTACACCTGCAAGAAGATACATAAGGCAGTGTGAATCTTTCCTTCAGTATAAACTACAAACCAGAGAACTGATATTCTGGCATCTATGGAAGAACTCATGCTCGGTAGAAGGACAAATGATGAAAACCATGAAGTTTGGGGGAATCACTTAAATTTGTTAATAGTCAATTTCATAAAATTGGGGGAAAGCAGTGATTCAGAACTTTCTAGTCAAGCCTTCTTAATGGATTAACAGCAGCAGCATCACCTGAAGCTTGCCAGAAATGCTGAACCTTGGGCTTCCCCCAGACCTCTCTGTGCCTCAGTTTCCTCACTGGGTAGTATGGAGATAGTAATTGTGTCCATGCTGTAAGGTTGTTGGTAGTATTAAGTGACATATATGTAGAATCTAAAAAAGTAGAACACAAAGAATAGAGTAGAATGGTAGTTACTAAAGGCTGGGAAGGGGAGGGAGAGATAAGCAGGGAAAGGGGAGATGTTGGTTAAAGGGTACATTTCAGTTAGACAGAAGGAGTAAATTCTGGTGATCACTTGCACAGCAAAATGACTGTAATTAATAATAATGTATTGTAGGTCTCGAAATTGCTAAAAGAGTGGATTTTAAATGTTCTCATTTAATCGTAAGTATGTAGGGTGATGGATATGTCAATTAGCGGATTGACTCATGCCACAATGGATACACGTACTGAAACATCACATTGGGTCACCTAAATATATACAATCATTATTTGCCAATTAAAACTAAAATTTGAAAAATTATATGGCGGCACATTTTAAAAAGGGGCATAGTACATATAAAATGCTTACAATAGTGTGTGGAAATAAGTGGTCAATTATTGTTAGTTCTTATTACATCCTTTTAATAAGGATGGGTCATAGGTAACAAAGGACCAGCCAGGGGTATCCAACCTTTTGGCTGCTCTGGGCCACACTGGAAGAAGAATTGTCCTGGGCCTCACATTAAATGCAAAAACACTAATGAAAGCCGATGAGCAAAAAAAGAAAAAAAACTCCATGAATAATTTTTATGATATTTTCCACCACAAATGAGCAAAACTGGCCTCACATAATCTGTATGGGGCCTATGGGCCAAGGGTTGAATACCCCTGAAAGCTACAACCATAGAAGTGCTCCACTACCAGATGGGGTTATAATGAGACACTGTAGAACTAGACCCAGTAAAGAAAAATCCAGCTTCCCAATCCTGCTGTCATTTCAAGCCACACTTCAGATTTACATAGGCAGTGTGCAATACATACCTGGTTTAAATATGGGGGCCGCTCAAATCCAAAGACTGAGTGAAATATGCACAGGCATTTTATTTTGTAAGAGTTGAAAGGAACATTAAGGGAACTAATTTTCTACCCTAGAAACCACCATCCTCAATTTCTTCCCATCACTGTGGCTTATATTAAAAAAGTCTGATGAAACTCTATGTTGAAAAAAATGTGAAAACACAGGTCTAGCAAATATTGGTAGAGGGAATAGAAATTAATGTAACATTTTTGCAAAGCAATTTGATCACCCTCTATCAAATGAAAAATATATGTAAACTTTGACCCTGAAATTGTGTTTGAAAAATTTATCCCACATACATACTTGCAAAAGTAGGAAAAGATACAAATACTGAAAACACACACACACCTTACATCATACATTATATATCCCTAATAAAGTGGTACCTCTTATCCAAGATTTTACTCTTCACAGCTTCAGTTACCAGTGGTCAACTACAGTCTGAAATGATTACATGGAAAATTCCAGAAATAAACAACTCATAAGTTTTAAATTCTATATCACTCTGAGTAGCATGATGAAATCTCAAGACATTCTGCTGGGGATGTGAATCATCCCTTTGTCCCGTGTACCTGCACTATAAATGCTACCCATCCTAGTCACTCAGTAACCATCTCAGCTATCCAACTTAAAAAAGTCTACATAGGGTTTAGTTTTATCCATGGTTTTGGGCATTTAGTTGGGGTCTTGAAATATATCCTCGGCAAATAAGAGACTACTATACATACATATGCATGTGTATTATTTATGGCACTATTTGTGATAGCTAATAAAGAAAAAATATTCAATGAAAATACATGTCCATTGATAAGGGTTAAATTATGGTATAGCCATTAAATGGGACCAGTATAAAGAATGAAACATCCTTTTTTGTAATAGTGTGCAAAGATGCCCAAGGGACATTAAGCAAGAGGGCAAGCTGTAGAATATATGTATAATAAGATCATATAAGTGGGTAAAAATATAGGTATTTTATGGAGTAGAGGTTAACAACTATTAGTTCTAAGAAGACTCATTTTGTTTCATATCTTTCCATATCCTCCGTTTGTTTGAATTTACCTTTTTAGTACGATAACAGTAATGATTTTTAAAAAAAAAACTCAGGAATAATTAGTAATAATCTGGGCACTATGGGAGGCTGAGGCTGGAGGACTACTTGAGGCCAGGAGTTTGAGAATACTAAAATATTTTAAAAATCTGTTTGAGAATAGCTTGGGTAACACAGGGAAACCCCTATCTCTACAAAAAGATAAAAATTTTCTAATCAGCTGGGCATAGTACTGCAAGCCTGCAAGTCACAGCTACTCTGGAGGCTGAGGCAGGAGGACTGCTTGAGCCCAGGAGTTTAATGCACCACTACACTCTAGCCTGGGTGACAGAATAAGACCCTGTGTCTAAAACTTAAAAAGTGAGAACTTACAAAAGAAAAACTAGGAAAAATTCGAGCACTTGCTGCCATAAAATACATCTCCAAAACTTTATTAGATTAAATTATAATTAATAGTTAATATTGCAGCTTGTATTTAATTGGCAACTAGCTGAGAGCAATAATAAGACACCTTAAAGGTGCCATGGGACATAGGGTGATCTGGAAAAGGGAAGAGAGATATCAAAGGGAGAAAAAGTGAATGGATAAAGGAAATCACAAGACAAACCTTGCCAAAGGACGCCAAAAGGAAGATGCTTTGGTAACCACTCAACTGCCATTTCCTTTCCCCTTCTTTCCTGTCAGAACCTATATCCAATGATTGAATTTAAAAATGAAAACATCAGGGCGGCGCCTGTGGCTCAAAGGAGTAGGGTGCCAGCCCCATATACCAGAGGTGGCGGGTTCAAACCCAGCCCCGGCAAAAACTGCAAAAAAAGAAAAGAAAAGAAAACATCAGCCTTCCCAGCTTTCCCTAAAACTAGATCTGGCCAGGGACCAAGTGCTGGACAATAAATCAGAAGGGAAATTCCTCTAAAATGAAATGTTTTACATGATAAAAAAAATAATTCAAGTAAAAAGCCTCATACCTTCCCTTTCTACTTCAGTTATATAGGAACAGAATAACAGCAGCCACCTTACAACACTGAAGGGCGATACAGCTCACCCACTGAGAATAGCAGAGAAAACAGCTGGAAAGGGCTCTGGTTTAAATAACTCTCCTGAGTTGCCGAAACCATTATGGAATGGCTTAGCTCTTCACTAGGCAGTTGTCAACCACTTGCCTTAGAAATAAGCTGAGCATCCAACTTATAACTTAGTAATGTTTTTTTTTTAAATCCCAGAAGAAAGAAAGATATCGTGCATTATTGTTTGCTAGCTGATGTTTAGAATTACCTTGGGTTTTCTATAAGCAGTAGCAAAAAGGACTGAGTGATTCCATTAAGCATCTACTATGTGTCAAACACTAGGCTAGGTATTATCTAGGATTAGTCATCATAGCAACTTCCAAACTAGTCCCCTTAGGCTGGGAAAATAATATCACATCTGTATGTTTCCTACTTTATTTAAACAATTTAGTATTTCCTTCCATTACACACATAGACCACAAACCCACCAGTAGCACTTGTGACTTTATCACCTATAGAAATAATGTATATATGCATATCACACTGAATTTGTTGAAGATATCTCAAAATATCATTGACCCTCACCACTATTTCAACACAATACCATAATCATTAGACCTGCTGTGAAATCTTGTTATTTAATGTGTTAATAAAGAGGCACATATGCTACTGCATTACAGATTTTTTACATGTTTTAGTAAATGAATTGCAGTGTAATTGACCTCCTTTGTAATTCCCTGTGTTTCATTTTGTGCACTTAAAATGTTATTCTAGGGCAGCACCTATGGCCCAGTGGGTAGGGCACTGGCCCCATGTATACTGAGGGTGGTGAGTTTGAACCTGGCCCCGGCCAAACTGCAACAAAAAAACAGCCAGGTGTTGTGGTGGGTGTCTATAGTCCCAGCTACTCGGGAGGCTGAGGCAAGAGTAATCACTTAAGCCCAGGAGTTGGAGGATGCTGTGAGCTGTGACACCATGGCACTCTACTGAGGGTGATACAGTGAGACTCTGTCTCAAAAATAAAAAGTAAAAAATAAAAATAAATAAAATTTTATTCTAAAAAGAGGTGCAGTAGGTTTTAAAATGTTATTCTAAAAAGAGATGCAGACTGACAAATGAGTCCTTGGCACGAAAGGGGTTTAGATACCCCACAACTCATCCCCCTTTTGAACATTCTTAACACTGTCAATCTACTCTCCCTACAGAAAACTAGGGTGATATTTTTACATGCTAAATAAGATCACGATATGCCCTTGTTTGAACATGAAACAAATATAAACTCCTAACCTAGACTGACCTGGCACTGTAGGATCTGATTTTACTCTGCTCACATCCTCTTTTATGGTTTGAACTTCTCTATCCTCTGTTCTCTCTGCTCCAGCCATACTAGCCTCCATCCATTTCCTTGAAATCTCCAAACCATTTCCCACCTCCAGGGTTCTTGCCCTTTGCCTGGAATGTCTGCTTTTAGAGCAGCCACTTCATTCTCATGCTCTAGTGATAAGCCAGGACACAGAGAAGACTTCCTACCAACCTATCCCAAATAGTAGTCCTTCCCTTCCCAGTTAGGTCCTGTTTATGTCCTTCAGAGCACTTATTACAAACGAATTATACTGGTTTTTTTGTTGTTGTTGTTGTTCACTACTAAATCCCACCATCTGGTAAGGTGCCTAGCACAATGTGGAAACCTAATATTATTCATTGAATGAATGAATAAAGGCTAGAATAAGTCAATGAGGAAGCTCTTATTAATCCATTTAAAAGTGAGAAATTGAGGCTCAAAGATGTTAAATTCTCTGTCCATAATCACTCAGTGGCAAAGTTATTTTAAAGAAGATCCCATGCCCCCCCTAATCCCTCCAACATTCCCTGATACATTTCCACCAATCAATGAAAAACAGACTGGACCCAATAGAGATTATGTGACATGATTTCTGGGGACTTCAGTGTCCCATTGCTCAGAGATATCTGCCCAAGAAACCATCAAAGCTATTCTACTGAGTATTTCCAGGAGGGCTGAATCAAATGCAAATACATTACTGGGATAGACTGTTTTTTTCTGTCTGCCTGAATACGTCTCTCTCCACATGCACATATATATTTTTTTCATCTCTGAGTCTTATAAATGTGAATACAAATGATGAAATCAAATGGAAGAAAAAAATCCAGAAATGAGTAAATGAAGGAATGAACGAATCATATATACCCAAGGGTAAAGGCTAGTATATGGAAATATATGCGATAAGGCACTGTATGCAGGCTATGAGGACCACAATTCTGGCCATGCACTTCCTACTAGCTAACACAAAATGAAAGACTCCATCGGATAATTGACATCATAACATATGTTGAAGATTAAAAAAATTCTATCAATTACCAATAGAAGCACAATTATGTCTATTTCTATCTCCTGAGATAAATCCTCTTGTGGGTCCTGATAACGTAAGCCTGGTAGGATATAGCAATCAGCATTCTAAACAGCAGCCTTATAAATAAATATATCAAGCCTCATTGAATGGTGTTTTATAGCAGGCCTTAGGAGAGGGGTCTGGTATAATGCTAAAATCTATGCAGCACTGTATGTACTTGATAGTCAAAACATGGTCCCTGGACCAGAAATACCAACATCGCCTAAGAACTCATTAGAAATGCAGAATCTCAGGCCTTATCCTAAGCTTGAATCAGAATCTGTATTGTATTAACAAGATCTACATGTAATTCACATGCACATTAAAGTTTAAGAAGCACTGGTCTATTAGCTGAGCTTAATTTGAGGAAAAATTTCTAAGAAAATATCATTCATTCAACTAATGCAGTAGACCCTCCTCTGTTAAGTTGACGACCCAAGGGACTATAACAAACTGTTCAACATAGGTAGGTTGTCAACATGAGGAATTAGACCTACTGTACTGATATGTACATGTGGTGCATGTCTGGTCTACGAAAATTAGGTCAACTTAAGGAGATGGTCAATACAGGGGGGTGTTCAACAGTGGAGGTTCTACAGTATTTATTGAGACTTTGGCAGTAGGAAAGGATTTCTTTAAATATCACATCAAAAGTACCACCATAAAGGAAAGTAATGATAAATGGGACACCATTAAAATTAAGTGATAAATCAAATCATATAGTAGATAATATTTGCAATGACACCAAAAAAAGAAAAGCTGGGTACCTAAATATGTACCAGTCACTGTCTTGATGCTGGGTATACAGAAAAGAAACAAAAATTCTCTACCTTTATGAGCTTCATTCTAATTGGTGAAGACATAAATAAATAAAATAAATCAGAAAAGGGGAATTAGTGAAGGGGGTGGGGTTGCAATTTTAAATAGTGTAGACAAGAGAGGCTTCATTGAGGAGGTAAATACTTGTTCAAGGTCAGGGAATCAGCTATAAAAACATCAAGAGGAAGTATTCCAAGCAGAAAAAACAGCAAGTACAAACACACTGAGATAGGAGAGTGCCTAGAACAGCAAGAAAGCCAGTGTGGTTGAAGAAGAGAGAGCAAAAAGTGGAGGAGGTATGCATGAGGCTAGATCACGTGGGCCCTTGTTGGTTATTTTAAGTATCATATCCTTAACAGTGAGGAGCCACGGGAGAAAGAGTAATAGGGAGCCATTGTAGGAAGCTAAGCAGGGAAATGACATAATGAAGAGTGTTTTATAAGAAGATTGGTTTCTTAGTGGTAGGTAAAATGGCTTCAATAAGAGAATTTAGCTGAGAGTACATTACACCAATCCCAGTATATGATGATTCATTCATTCAACAATTTTTTACATGCCAAAGATGTGACAAGTAGTATAGGGAGGTTCTCAACTAGTGTGATAACTGAGGGAACTTCCAGAGAAATGTGAATATAAATGAAATTGGAGGAAGGACATAATGAGAGACTGTTTATAGAGAAATGACACAAGTTCACAATTCAATTTAATCAAGGTTTATGGATCATCTAATGAGGGTACTAGCTAGGACTTAGGGTAGGATTGGTGGCATGACTTGTACTTTCCCCTGAAAGGGCCTCTACCTTGGTTTGCTTAGCCCTTGCCCTATACCTTTCATGCCTGAATGTTAGATTGCCACAGCTGAGGCTGGCACTGGGACTAGCCAGTTCACTCAGGTTAAGAGACGTAGGGGTTTTTTGTTTGTTTTTCTTTTACCCTTGAATCTTCTTCTATCTCCTGGGAGCAGGGGCCAAAGCACCTCAACTTGATTAGTACAAAAAGACAGATCTTGTTTGGCAGGAGGGTAGAGAAGAGGTCTTAATAAACGTCTTTGTGGATCAGCATTGCTGCAGACTGACCCTGAAAGAACAGTTTTGGGGCAAAGAATCTTTCTGGTCTGCTCACCTGTGTGACCTGGTGGGTCTCCCACTCTTTGCTCTTCCATTCTGGAGAAAAGACCCCCAAGGTATGAAAAGGGGCAGAGACAACCTTCAGCAAAACAACTGGAAAGAAAAGTACATTTGAAAATTGCCTACCACCAGATTGTGAGGTCTGGGAAGCGATGCAAATGCAATGCAAATGATATGTAAATATCTGTGTCCTCCTAAAAGGTTTTATACAACCGGAAGGGCCCTTGGGAAACCGCTAACAGATAACAGTGACTCAGAAGCAGAGTGAACTATTTCGAGACAACTTTGTCACACAGACCTTTGCTGCCTAGCAAGCACAGTGCCATTCTTTAGTAATCTTTTTTCTTACTTGAATCAACCTCACCTGCTATTAAAAAAAAATCAAGTCTGCCTCTGTAGAGGTTATCTAGGTTAATCACTCTTTTAAAACACTCTATTTTATTTTTTAGCCTTTAGTTTATTGCTTTCAGTATTTTTTTTTTCACAAGCCTTTCTCATCCAAATAAAGCCAAGTTAAATGTGTCACTTCCTCCCCAGAACGGTATTTGGCTCCACTGGATTATGAATGAAAGTGTCTCCCTTCCAGTTCTAGTTACTATGATTCTTCAGAGTTTTATTTTTCCTACTCCACGGGAACTAGCACATTCTCTTCTAATATCCACATGCTGTATTCAAAGTGAATTCAGACAAAAACCCACGCATATAGTTTTGAACACCATTTCACTTGAAGGAGCCTCTGAAAAGCTATTCATGGAGAAAAGCTGCCCTTTCGAGAAAGCTGTAGTCTTGACCATCTTAAGTACACATTTAAAAATGGAAAAAAAGGGTGAACATTCAATCACAGTGGGGTACATTTCCCTCTACATTTGTGTATTTAAAAAGGGGACGCTCCCATCAGATATGCATTTTAATAAGAGCCATGAGATGAACAGAATAGTAAGCAAGACGGTAAACCCATCAGATCTGCAGCTGGGCAGTTATTCCTGGTCACATACTCGGGAGTTCAGAAGCAACTTAACTCCACGTTAGCCCCCAGAAGTCCCATTACTTTTCTAGTACTCTAACAATTCAAGGATGCTTCAGGGTTTGACAGCAGTGTCTAAAGGAAGGAAATCCTTTCCGTTCATGAGGTTTTTATCTCACGTAAAAAGGTTGCATCTGGGTTGATGCCACGTTCAGTGTAAAACACGAACAAAGAGTAAATATGCTGAACTCCAATAAATGAGAGACTGAAAAAGAGGGAAGAAAAGGTACCCAAAAAGCAGGAGATAAACTTCAAGATACTGAAGAGATGACAGCCCTAGCCAAAGAGTAACAAAGAGACGAAGATCAACCGGGGGAGACGCTGCGGGAGCCCAGGAGGACCGGGAAGGGTGGCCGGGCAGGGCCGGGCAGGCAACGAGCGCCCTCCCGCGGCCGGGGCTGCACCTTACCTCCTGGGCGAGCTTCTGCTTGAGCACCAGCGCGGCACACAGGTAGCCCGCGCGGCCCACGAACAGCTCGTCGGAGCCGCACTCCAGGAAGGAGACCGGAGCGCAGACGGCACACAGAGCCCGGAACTTGCCCAGTGGCTGCACGTAGTCGCTCCGGCCCAGAGCGTGGTACACGAGTGTGGCCACGGCGTACACGCCCGCGCCCCCCAGCAGGAAGGCTGCGCGGGTGTCGGCGTCCTGCTCGCCCCACTCCTCGGCACGGGCGCACGCGTCGATGAGGCGCTTGGCCGAACGCAGGTAGCGCTCCCGGGCTGCAGCGAAGAGCGGGCTCTGTGAGACGTGGTAGAGCATATAGGCCACCCCGGCCACGCCGCCGTAAAGCCCCCACTGGCAGCCGTTGGCTCCGGCCGTCGCCCCCCGGGCCTCAGCGCCGCCCCCGAGCGGGGGCAACTCCTGGAGGATACGCTCGATGGTGGCGGTGACCAGGGGCGCCACCGCCTCCTCGCACTGGCCCGCCAGCAAGCTGCCTTGGTAGTCATCGAAGCGGTTGGCGAAGCAGCGTTTGGTGTCCATGCTGTTGTCCGCGCCCCCTAATGCCGAGCTGGGGACCGCTTGAGGTCGCGCCCTGTGCAGCCCAGCGCACCACCTCCGGCTTTCTGAGGCACTGGGATGGCGGTGTATGTGATGGGATGGAGCGAGAAGGGTGAGGCGGGAGATGACAAGAAGCGGGCGCAAAGAAAAAGCACGGAGCGGGTGGCCAAGTGGGGCGCCGGACTGTCGCGAGGCTCCCGAGTGGCCCGGGCGAGCGCCGGGGATGCGAGTCGTGCGCCCCCTTCTCAGAGGCCGCGCCCTCGCCAAACCCGCCCCCTCCTGCGCCGCCGCAGCTCGCCGCCTCTCCTAGGGGCCGAGGTGATCTCCGGCAGGACCCACGCGGGGCCCGCGCCACTCCTCCCGCTCCGCCCTCGGCTCCTCCCCTCCAGGCAGAAGGTTGGGGACGTGCGGGACACTGATCCAGAACGCCGACATTGGACATACGCACACCTGGCAGGGGTGGTGACGACCTAAAGTCCCTCATATATTCAGTGTGCTCTTTAGGTTAGGAGCATCAGTATCACCGCGGGGCATATTAGAAATGCAACATTTCAGGCTTTGCCCCAGAACTATTGAATCAAAATCTGAATATTTAGCAAGATACCCAGGTGATTCGCATGCACATTAAAGTTTGAGAAGCCACTGAACTAGGCTCAAATACGGGGGAGAAACTGGGCGGCCGCTGAAGTGTGTCTTTCATCTGGTCACCTTGGAGTTCTCATTGTGCTTGTTTCAATTCCACAGGCTAGGGGGGTTTGGGGACATCGTGTATCATGCATTAAAGCAGTGAAATGCCTGCCCCACACGGAAACTTCTTGGTTTGGGTTGTTGTTTTGTTTATCTTGGAGTATACAGGAGTAAAAGGTCAAAGAACCAAACTGGGTTAAAGGAAAGGAAAGGGGACCCCCCTCCCTCATGTATGCATAGTAAGAGCTCAATAAGTATCTAGAGGTCATTAACTAGCTAATACAAGGATAAACGCCGTGTTAGAATTTATTAGGCTTCTGAACTTTTCCCTAAGCATTCTTAGTTTCCTCTTTCCCTCCTTTCCTTCTCATGTTTGTTCCATTCTGCTTTTTATGCCACAGGCATTATTGAGGGTATCCAACATGTCCTGGAACCTCAAAATGGATGGTTAAAATAGACATGGTCCTAGACCTCTTGGAGCTTACATTTCTTTGTGAAAAGACAGAAAATGAACAATTACACGAGCTAGTTGTCTTTCTTGTACTCACCTGTTTTAAAATAATACTGCCATTCCCAAACTGTTGACTCTTGAAGACTAAAGAGGTCACTTCTCCCAGAGGTATTTGCAATTTGATAGGGACTGTGCAAGATATAAGAGTAAGTAACTCATAGAATAGTTTCACTCACTTTGCAGAGTGAGCAACTACTCCACTTACTTGGAAGGCCAGTTTTGTTTCGAGACATTTTTTTCCCTCAAAAGTGTTAACTGTCATGATGATTTTGAAGCAGAAATTAAATAGCCTGCCCCTCTGCCCTCGCTTCATGTAGTCTGGGAAAGAACCCTAGTTTGCCAAGATTATTGCCAGTACTGACACATCCACATAGTTCAAGGATTGTATGGCCAGCATCCTCCTATACTGCTGCCCAAACAGATTTATTTGTAATAATAATAATAAAGCTAAGTTTACTTTTAGACAGGGCGTTAGATATGTTAAAGGAAGGATATCAAAGCAGCATAGGAATGTTTAGTTTTGGGTGGCTCCTGTGGCTCAGTTAGTAGGGCGCCAGCCCCATATACTGGAGGTGGAGGGTTCAAACCCAGCCTTGGCCAAAAACTGCAAAAAAAAAAAAAAAAAAAAGAAATAAGAAATGTTTAGTTTCTCCCTGAGGCGTCCTTCCTTGTCTCTCATTAGAAGTGATTTTTGGGGCAGTGCCTGTGGCTCAGTTGGTAGGGTGCTGGCCCCATATACCGAAGATGGCAGGTTCAAACCCGGCCCCGGCCAAACTGCAACAACAATAAAAATAGCCAGACGTGTGGACGTCCCAGCTACTCAGGAGGCTGAGGCAAGAGAATTGCCTAAGCCGAGGAGGTGGAGATTGCTGTGAGCTGTGTGACACCATGCCACCATGGCCGAGGGCCATAAAGTGAGACTCTTTCTCTAAAAAAAAAAAAAAAAGGGATTTTTGACCCCCTTATGACAAGGAGACATAAGCCTTCACAAGCAAAATGAATGAAGCCTTGTTGCACATCATCCTTCTATGTCTCACCCTTGTCACGAATCTACAGGCAACTCTGTTAATTCTGACTCAGATCATTTTTCCACACACCTCAGCCCAGAGGGAGCACAACGGGTAATGACAGGGACCTGTGCTGGCTGGCTTCAAAATAGAACTATATGTAAGTAAGCATGTTTCCCAAAAAAGGAGATTTGCTTTCTCCCAGTTGTGTCATCTCTCTATTGTCCCTAAATGCTGTCTAACATAGCCCCCCGAAATCTTGTTGCATATAACAATAAAGTTGTTGTTTATGCATATAGGATCTTGGCGGGGCTCATTCATGTGTCTGGAGGTGGGCTGGGTTTTACTTGGGAGACTGAGGTGATGGTGCCCTGGTCCATGTGTCTTTAGTCCTTTAGCAGGTCAACCTGAGCATGCTTGCATGGTAGTGGCAGAGATAGTTTCAGAACAAGCACACTCTTTTATGCCTTATTCTGTTGACAAATCACATGAGGAAATATAAGGTGTTTTTATTGAATCCAGAGTTATGTGAAACAGTGTTGATACAAGGCAAGGTGAAGTATTGGGGTTTTTAGAGATTTCTTTTGGGTGACAGCACAGCGGAACAAGCCTCACAAGATGGATATGAAACAACATGATTTTGGAGAAGGAGGTTAACAATGTCCAGAATCCCTCTTGAACTCACAGGAAAAATTAACCCTTTTACTTGTAAAATTATTTCCCAAAAACCTCAACACTTTGCCTCTTTCATAATCACCTGGCAAAATTTCAGCCCAGAACATCTTCTAGGGTGAAGCAAGCTATTTGGACCACATGAAGCCCCATTTCTAATTGTCATTTACTTAATTTGAAAGAAGAGTCATTTATTTTAATATCATTACTCTCCTATAATAGAATCTTCATGAGGGTAGGGCTTTTGGTACATTTATTTACTGATATAAGCCAAATGCCTAAAATAGTTCATGATCATTCTGCTATTGCCTGTAAGAGGTACTCACTAAAAGTTTATGAAATGATGAGTGAATTACCATAAGAGTGCCATTATTAAGGTATCTTGGAGTATGGTATACAGAGCAAGGCCTTTGTTGAAACTTTAACTTGACTTGTATAATCCTCTATTGCATTCTTGGATCCTTTGGCTCTTGTGAGCACAAGAATGCAAACATTCTGCAGTTTCTTCCTCCTTACTTTGTTTCTTCACAAAATCTGGTCACCTCTATACTTTACCTTAAATTCATGATTTCATACATTCTACTTTTACTAACTTACCCTGTTTGGCAGATTATATTCTCCAAATATAGACACAATACTATCTCCTATGCCACATGTTCCTCTACCAATGGGACCTTGACATTCCTCTCATCAGGAGACAAGTACATGTCACCCCCTCTTGAATATGGGTGGAGTCATGACTCACTTGTAACCAGTAGAATGTAATAGAAATGGCACTGTTTGACATCAAGGCTAAATTATAAAAGGTAATGCAATTTCCATCCTACATGTAGGAGAACTCATATTTGGAGCCTTGAACTGTCTTGCATGAATCTGACTACCACAAGGCTATCATATTGTGATGAAGCCTACACAACCTGAAGAGGCCACTTGTAGGTGCTTGGGTTGACAGCCCAGATGACAACATCAACCGATAGCTATGTGAGCAAGACACTTTGGCTATTCAGCCCAGTCAAGCCTTCAGATGACTGTAGCTCCAAATGAGAACTCCTACCCCAAACCTTTCCAGAGTTCCTGGCACACAAAATTATGAGCAAAATAGAATAATTATTTTCAGCCTCTAAGTTTTAGGATAATTTGTTATGAAACCAGGTAACTGTAATATCCTGCTAGCTAGCTATCATCCAATGTTATAGAAGTTCCCTCTAATCAAAAATGTCCACTAACAGGGCAGTGAGCAGTTGTGAAGAGGAATGTTTCAGAGAAATCTGGAAGACAAAAGTATGCAGGTACCCGGTAAGTTATTTTTCAAAATAATAATTTTAGTTGAATTCTTTGTAAGTAGTGATAACCCCACAGGAAATAGTAGTCTATAAAAAGTTCCTGCCAAAGCCATTTATTTTACCCTTATCTGCAAGATTTGTCCTGATAGTCACAGAATTTCTAGCAGCATTTGCTGACAGGCAGCTCCCAACATATGTTTCTGTAATCTTGCAAAATTGCCCAGTTCCCAGTTCTTCCTCTGTATGTCCTTATTATGCAGATTATGCAAAACTATGGACGGGAAAGAATTTTCACAGGTTCATCAAGGAAATCACATAAAAATTATGCAAAAACATTCAGGAAAAAGAGTATTAAAATCAAAGAGTTCCTCTTATGCAAATCATTGCTATCTAAGGATGAATATGAAAAAAAAATCAGTAATCGTACATGTGTAACTGTCAAGTCTCACCACTTAAGGTTTAATACATTTTATGGGGTAAACCATCTTAAAAATGCTTTCAGAAGTTTTCCAAGTTTTACACAAAGGATGCATCCTGGAAATGCCTGCGACAACCAAACAGTGATATGCCTCGTCCCTGTGGCATATCCTCTGTTGAGTCTCATCCCTGATTTATTAGGTTAACAATCTAATTGGAGATTTCTCCCTGCTTCTGCTCTTTGTCCCAAGGAAACTCCTCTCGAAACAGTACCTAGAGTGATTCAAGTCAGATCCTGTCTTGTGACCGATGTCACTGTTTCATATGTCCCTCAAAAGAAAATCTAGATATAGGATGTAGCCTAATGTGCCCACTGCCACATTGCCCTCATTTCAAAGGTTTTCTCCAGCATTCAGGATGTTAGGAGTAAAGGAGTGATTATGACTCCCTACTGTGGTATAGACTGACAGCTATTAAGTAACCTAATAATAAACTAGTAATGATAATGCATTAACACATCTTCTTGGCTTATGGTAAACCAATACTTTCATCTCCACATCTGCACTTCTCATTGTCATAAGAAATTCCAATGCCAAAAATATAAAGTAGAATCTATTCTCTGGTACTGTCAATTTCTAGAAATTTACACGAATACAAGAGGTGGTAGTGATAAGAGAGAGATATCCCAAATAACTGATACTGATTATGACTCTGGAATATATATATTTTCAACACATATGTCCTGAAGATAAAATCAAGATTCAGTAAGATTGATTAAAGGAGGTTGATGGAGGTGAACTTTGGAAATGGGTTAATATAGGTATAGTATGAAAAAAAGTAAGTGGCTAGCTAGACTTCAAACTGAAGAAATTTGATCACCCTGCTTTCATTCCCTTCTAGTGTCATCAACATCTTGAGTCTCTTTTGGGAAACCACCATTCCCTATTCCCAGAATATATTATTTAAAAGGAGTTAAACCACTCCCACACCCCTAAGGGGGAGCACATATGCAGGCCTGCCTAAAGAAAAGCAATCCTGAGCTTCCTTGGCTAGATCATTGGGAAAGCTGAGATTGCTAATGTAGAAGGATTAGAGGTGAAGCTACTTGAAGGAGAAGGCATGCTGAGGATAAACCCACACAATGGAAAGCAGAACTGGATAATAAAATTATAACAAAACATGTGATCTGATGACATTGTTAGAATGCCTGCTCCTGATTTTACCTGAAAGATAGCTTCATTATAGAACGAAGTACTTTCCCTCATTTACTAAAAGGGGGTCACTTGCAAAAGAAAGATTATCTGGACTTAATCAGGTTTTTGGTAATTTAAAGTAGTTTGTTGTGATTTGATTAGAGAAGCTAAAGTAGGCATGGAGGGAAATAAGAAGAATGTTTAGGAAAGTTGCTAAAGTCAGTTTGAGGAGATTATGGAAAACAAAATTTCTGTAAGCTCTTTGAACAAAGAATGAGTGGAAGTATACAATGAGGCTTGATGTCAAATCCCTGCTCCACCAAACCTAGCTGTGTGACCTTGGGAAAATTACTTAATCTTCCTAAGCCTCAATTCTTTCATCTTTAAATTCTAGTGATAAAGGAATCTTTCTCATAGAATGGTTAGGAAAATATCTATGAAAGGTTTACTTTGGAGTCTAACTCTGAATAAATGTTAGCACTTGTCCAAAATCATTACTATTCTGTGTGTAGCTGCCTCGAGATGTGGCTTACTACTGAGTGCTTACCATCTAACCTCTTGTGCCTTACTCTTGTTCTAAGTTGGTTCTTAGAAAAGAGTCATAGGTTTTTGTGTTTGTTTTGCTTATTTTTCTCAAAGATTCCTAAATCAAATATGCTCCATTTACAGGCTTACAGAGATTTTTCAGTGTGACAAATTCAAATCCTAAAGTGAAAAAAAAAAAAAGGAATGTGTGTTTTTCAGCTTTTATGTGATCACTGCTAATAATGATTCAGATTGACAAATTTTTGTTGCTGATGCATGACACAGAATAAAATTAATCTTTTTCAAGGATATTTGCTTCTCAGTGTAAGAGTAGGCAGGAACTTTGGAAAACGTGATAGAAAGCTGTACAGGTGAACAGATCTACTAAGAGGGGATAAGCAGGCAATACCTGAAGGGAAACTCTTGACTTAGTTGATTTGATCTTTTAAATTCTAGGGGAGCATTTCACAGCTTGTCTTTATTTTACCAAGCTCTCACAACTTCAGGGAAAAAAAATCCATAAGATGTCTTTGGATTTTTGGTTATTTGAGCTGCTTCTAGAAAAACTAAAAGAGAACTCTGGTAAGAAGTTACATGAGCAAAATTTAGTTGAATAATAAAATAGCTGGGGGCAGCACCTGTGGCTCAAAGGAGTAGGGCGCTGGCCCCATATGCCAGAGGTGGCGGGTTCAAACCCAGCCCTGGCCAAACTCTGCAAAAAAAGAAAGAAAAAAGAAAATAGCTGGGTATCTTCACTTTCTAATTATATTTTTCTTTCAGTTACAATGTTCCAGAAAAACATTAATATTATATTTTTACTTGACATGCATGTGAGTGGCTTATACATACTCACTTGAAATTCACAATTAGAACCTCCACAGAATTCAATCTCCAGGTTGCCAGTACTCAGGAGAATTGGTTTTTATCCAGATGGGGATTTTCAAACCCCTCCTTTTTATTTTGATCAAGAAATACATTTGAGTTTTGAATTTTGCATGAGAAACACAAAATTGGAATTCTGACACAGAGTACTAGTGATACAGGGGAGATAAGTAAGTATGTACATATAAGTGATAAGTGTAAAAGCATTCAAAAGATCAAGACTTCTAAAAATGGGAACCCAGAGATAAGTAAAAGAAATAGAACATCATGACAGTTTAATAAGATCCTGCTGCCAGATAAACATCATGGAAAAATGGAGATATTTATTTTGTCTCAATGTTTATTTTTAAATTGGAAGTCTATTATTTCTTCTGATGGTTTTATTTCGATTCTCAAATGATTAAATATGAATAAAATGAGGCCATTTACTTAGTACAAGCTGCCTCTGGTTTCCAATGACGACTAAGTAACCAGCTTAAAGAGAGATATGAAGTATAAGGCCGGCTAATGGGCTAACACCTGTAAATCTGTTTCTCCTAATTAAGCAAAGCAGCACAAAAGCCATTGTCTTCCTATGGGAAAAGAAAAAATAAATCAAGAGCAGGTTTGTCTTTCCTGGGTACCAAGATTTTATATATTATCATTATATTTTTAACTTCCTCTTTTTCATATTATATTTTGGAAAATAAAAATACATTGGATCTTAGACTTACATACTCCTATATTTTTAAATTTTTGAGGCCTAATCTAATATTATGTACCATCCAAAGCAGGCATCTTTCTCTGTATCTATTAGGATTAGCTTTATCTACATCAAATATAAAATTGGAAAAAAAAATCTAAGCACAATAGAAGTTTATTTTCCTCTCCTATTAAAAAAGCCCAATGGGCCACATGCAGTGACTTCCTGTAATCCTAGCACTCTGGGAAGCTGAGGGGGCTGGATAGTCTATGCTCATGGGTTGGAGACTATCCTGAGCAAGAGCAAGACCACGCCTCTAAAAATAGCCAGCTGCATATGAAACCAGCACATTGTACCCCATGATTACATTAATGTACACAGCTATGATTTAATAAAAATATAAAAATAAATAGCCACCTGTTGTGGCTAGCGCTTATAGTCCCAACTACTTGGTAGGCTGTGGCAAGAAAATCACTTAAGCCCAACAGTTGAAGGTTGCTGTGAGCTATGACTCTACCCAAGATGACAAAGTGAGACATTGTCTCAAAAACAAAACAAAACAAAACAAAAAAAGATACATAAAATGACTTCACAAGATAATAGCACAGAAGCTCTAGGCCTCCTCCCGTGGAACATAGATTTGATAACAGTATAAGAACTAATTTCTCTGTGAGAAATCCAGAAACCATTTAAAAGGCTTGTGCACCCCACACAAGTGCAAAATCAGTCACATCAAAGTCTCTAGGAAAATTCGTAACACCCTCATGCTGTAGACACTCTCCCCAATACAATATATGAGCCATGGAGGAAATTCTCAGCTCCCAGCTCCCGGTTCTCCCTTGGTAAAAGAAAAGACTAGGCTTTGTGTCTAATGTTTTGACTTTCCAGGGGCCTGGCTGAAGGGCTGCCTTTTGTCTCACCTGTCTGGGAGCAGTGAAAGGAGTAGGAACATTCTAGATACCTGGAGGTCCCTGAGAAGATAAAAGAACTATACAACATGCTGCTGCTACACATGGTTCATGGTACAACAGAGCATGATAGAGCTTGGCAGTCTCTTCCTTATGGGGAAAGAGAAGAGTGGAGTGTATGTTTACTATCTGGCATGTCAGGGGACTACATGAGGGACTTTCTTCTGTCTAACTTAATGTGAAGAGCTAACAGGATAGCTGACAAGCATGCTCTAGATGTGTGGGGTTCCACTGACAACAAAAATGAACTAGATAGTATGCTTCTGATTCAGATGACCCCTGGTAAAGGAAACAGACACAAAGGGAGCAAGAGACTACAAGCTCCTGAAAACAAAAAATTGGAAGATTCCTTTAATTAGGTATCCAAATACACATGACCAGAGAAGATACATTTACAGAAAAGATTTGAGAGTCTCCCAAAATCTGGCTAATTGGTGAAGATCTTTCCTCCTATAAAATGAATCCTTAAAGACTAAGAGAGGTTGTTTTATCAAATATGCAAATACCAACACAAAATTACTAAAATCACAAGAAACAGGGGAAAATGGCCTAATGAAAGGAATAATACATGCATGTAAAACTCCAGAAATTGACCTTAAAGAAATGAAGGTATATGAATTAGCCAAAAGGGAATTCAAAATAACTCTTGTGAAGATGTTTAGTGAGCTCAGAAAAATGATGTGTGAATGAGAATTGCAACAAGGAGATAAAAAATTAAAAAGAAACAAGAAGAAATTTTGGAGATGAAGAATACAGTAACTAAAATGACAACATCACTAGAAGGGTTGAAAAACAGACCAGAGTGGATAAAGCAGAAGAAAGAATCAATGTACTTCAACACAAGTCATTTGAAATTATCTAGTAAAAGGAGGGCAAAAGAAGAATGAAAAAGAGTGGGAAAAAAACTAAGAGACTTATGAGAAACCATCAAACAGACCAGCATATACATTATGGATGCTGCAGAAGGAGAAGAGAGAGAGAAAATGGAAAAAAGTTTATTTGAAAAATGTATGGCCCCAAACATTTCAAAAGAAATGAAAGAAAAATAGAAGGCGGGAAAGAAAATAGATTTCCAGATTCTAGAAGCCCAATTAATGCTAAATAAGATTAACCAAAAGAAATCCAATGTAAGGCACATTCTAATCAAATTGTCAAGAGTTAAAGACAGAAAATTTTGAAAGCGGCAAGAGAAAAATCATTTGTCATATACAAGCAAATCTACATAAGACTCAGTGGATTTCTCAACAGAAACCTTGCAGACCAGAAAGGAGTGGGATAATACATGTATATAATGCTGAAAGAAAAAAACTGCCAAACAAAATATTGTATCTGAAAAAAACAGTTTTCAAAAGTGAGTGAGAGATAAAGACTTTCTAAATATACAAAAATATACAAAAGCTGAGGGACTTCATTCCCGTTATAGCTATCATGCAAGAAATGCTGAATGGAGTCGTCCATGTATAAATTAAAAAAAATGCCAAAGAGCAATATGAAAGTATATAATAGCATAAAGCTTTCTGATAAGTGTAAATATACAGGCAAATACAGAATATTGTAGCACTGTAATGGTCGTGCAAAAATTGCTTTAAATTCTTGTATGGAAATTAAAAGACAAAAGTATAAAAATAATATAACAATAAAAGGTTAATGATGCACAATATTAAATAAAAAAGCGTATAGTTGTATAAGATCCACTGTATATCTAAAGATACACATGGGTTGAAATTGAAATATGTGAAATCGATTCCATACAAAAGATAATGAAAATGAAAACACAACATATCAAAAGTTGTGGAATGTAGTAAAAGCAGTACTAAGAGGGAAGTTTATAGGGATAAAGATTACCATTAAAAATGAAAAAATAAATAAATAACCAAACTCTACTCCTGAACAAACTAGAGAAAGAAGGACAAACTAAACCCAAAGTTTGCAGAAGAAAGGAAATAATAAAGATTAGAGTAAGAATAAATGGAACAGAATAAAAACAATAGAAAAATAACGAAATGAAGATTTGATTATTTGAAAAAAATCAAGAAAATTGACATACCTTTAACTAGACCAAAGAAAAAAGAGAGATTATTCAAATAAAGTCAGAAATCAAGCAGGTAACTTTACAACTGATGCCACAGAAATAAAAAGGGTTTTAAGAGGTTATTAAGAACAATTACACACCAACGAATTGGAAAACCAAGAAGAAATGGACAAATTCCTAGAATCCATAATCTACTAAGAATGAATCATGAAAAAATAGACAATCTGAACAGATCTATACCTAGTAAGGGGATTGAATCAGTAATCAAAAACCTCTCAGCACAGTAAAGCCCTGGACCAGATGGCTTCACAGAGAAATTCTACCGAACATCTAAAGCAGAATTAAGGCCAATCATTCTTAAAAACTTACAAATTATTGAAAAATATGGAATACTTACAAACTCATTGGAGGTCAGCATTATCATTATACCAAAATCAGTAAAAAAAATACTAGGTTAATATTCTTGTAGGTTAATATTCTTAATGAATACAAAGGCAAAATTCTCAACAAAATAATAGTAAACTGAATTCAATACATCGAAAAGGTCATACACCACAAAAACGTGGGATTTATCCCTTGGTTGTAAGGATGGCTCAATATATGCAAATGAATAAATGTGATATGCCACATTAACAGAACAAAGGATAAAAATTATATTATCATCTTAGTAGATGTGAAAAAATTAACAGAATTTAATACCTTTTCATGATAAAAATATTTAGCAAACTAAGAATAGAAGAAAATTTCCTGAACATAACTAAGGCTATATATGAAAATCCCATAACTAAAATTGTACTCAACAGTGAAAACTGAAAGCTTTTTCTCTAAGACCAGGAACAAGGCAAAGATGCCCGCTCTTGTCACCTATATTCACTATCGTACTGGAAGTACTGATCAGAACAATTAAGCAGGAATAAGAAATAAATAACACCCATATTGTAAAGGAAGTAGTTAATTTGTCCCTATGTACAGATGACATGATTTTAAATATAGAAAACCATAAAAACACCACAAAAAGTGTTAGATAGAACTAAGAAATGAATTCAAAAAAGTTTTAGGAAACAATATGAATATACAAAATTTAGTTATGTTTCTATAAACTAAAAATAAACCATCTAAAAACAATCTCATTTACAATAGCATCAAAAATAATAAAACACTTGGAAATATTTAACTAAGAGGTGAAAGACTTGTCCATTAAAAACCATATGCTACGTTTTTGTTTGTTTTTTGATACTCTCTCACTCCGTTGCCCGGGATAGAGTGCCATTGTTTCAGCCTAGCTCACAGCAACTTCAAACTCCTGGCCTCGAGTGATCTTCCTGTTTCAGCCTCCTGAGTAGCTGTGACTATAGGAGCATGCCACAAAGCATGGGTTAATTTTTATATTTTTAGTAGAGATGCTAACTCACTTTCCTCAGACTTGTCTTGACCTCCTGAGCTCACAGCAGCCACAAAATCCTGGGCTCAAACTATCCTCTTGCCTTGGCCTTTGAGAGTGCTAAGATTACAGGTGTGAGCCACTGTGCCTGGCCTGCTATGGTTTGAATATGGTTGGCCCTTTCAAAATTCATGTTGGATTTTGTCAGTGTAATGGTTTTGGGGGGGGGTTATTAGTTTGTTAAGAGGGATTAATACCTTTCAGGAGTGAGTTCTCAGTCTAATAAGACTGGATTAGTTCCTGTGAGAGTGGGTTGTTACAAAGCGAGACTGCCACTTGTGTTTAGCTTTTTTGCATGTGCTTTGCCTTCTACTTCTCTACCATATTATGGTACATGAGACCCTCAACAGAAGCTACTTGGACTTCTCATTCTCCAGAACTGTGAGTTAAATAAACCTCCTTCCATTATAAATTACCCAGTCTCCTGTATTCTTTTATAGCAACAGCAAACAGAATAAGACATCACATAACATTGATGAAAGAAAATAAAGAAGACACAAATAAATGTAAAGATGTCTCATATTCATGAAATAGAAGACATATTATTTAAATGTTCATATTACTCCAAACAATCTATAGATTTAATGAAATCTCAAATTCCCTATGACATTTTTTAAAGAAATAGAAAAAAAAATCCTAAAATTCATATAGAACCACAAAGGAATCTGAATAGCAAAATAAATGAATAAATAAAATGACTCTGAGAATACTCTTTCTCTTTCTTCTTGAGAAAGAGTAACAAAGCTGTAGGTCTCACACTTACTGATTTTTTATTTTTTTCAGACAGAGTGTCTTGTGGCCCTCAGTAGAGTGCATGGTGTCATAGCTCACAGTAACCTCAAACTCTTGGGTTCAAGTGATCCTCTTGCCTCAGCCACCCACGAAGCTGGGACTACAGGCATCCACCACAATGCTTGGCTATATTTTTTAGAGATGGGGGTCTTGCTCTTGCTCAGGCTGGTCTCAAACTCTTGAGCTCAGGCAATCCACCCACCTCAGCCTCCCAGTCACTTCCTGAGTTTAAAATATATTATGAAGCTATAATAATCAAAACAGTATGGTAGTGGTATAAAGACAAATAGAATAAAGAGCTCAGATATAAACCCACACATATATAGTCAACTTCCAAGAATACACAATAGAAAAAGGATTGTCTCCTAAACAAATGGTGTTGGGAAAATTGCATATATACATGCAAAATAATGAAATCAGATCCTTGTCTTACACCATCCACAAAAAACTCAAAAAGGAGTAAAGACTTAAGTGTGAGACCTGAAATTGTAAAACTCCTAGGATAAACTATGGGGGTAAATCTTCATGACATTTGTTTTGACAGTTATTTCGTAGAATTCCCATTTCCTAAGTTTTTAGTGGAAGGCAGAACATACTTCCTCCTATACAATTGAAAATATTACATTCAGATTTTTTCCCAGCATCCCTTGAAGTAGGATGTGAGTACATGATTTTATTCTGCTAATCAGATGTACTTGTCAGTACAATGAGACTTTGAAATGAAACTAACCATGCACAAAATGTGTGTCTATGGAGATTCATCCTGAGTAGATAGTATGGTTGTTCCAAGAGCTGATTCCCAGGCGTCAGATACAAGATCCTAGTGGCAGCATGCAATTTCCAATACTGAGGTAGTTCTGGCATAAGCTATAGCATCCATTGTACAGTGATGGTGGAAGCTGAGTCCTCAATAGGCTGTTCTATGAGGTGATTTAGATTAAGGTTCCTGGCCCTTAAGTCTCTACCCAGCTTTCTAGCCTTCCCAGAGTTTGTTGCTATAAGCTATCCAATTTCACTTTAATAAATTCCTTTTCTGTTCAAACCAGCCAAAGATGTTTTCAGACTGATAATAACCTCCAATCTCTGTAAGTGTCCAGTTTCTATTTTCTCCTGATCTTTGTTGTTCTAAGCTCTTCTGTTTGAAATTAATTTTCCTCAATGAAAAAAATAGAAATATAAAAGAAATTGAATAGTTTTTTTTTCTTCCGCCTATCAACTGTTATGGCCCGACCCACAGTCCTATAACTTCTTGTATCATCTTAATAAAAAAGGGATTGTGTTTTGTTTTGCACATTTATTTAATAATTTTGAAGTCTCTCTATGCCTTTCTGATGCCCTTCTTAGGGTTTAATGCTATTCCTTTCTATTCACATTTAGTTAGTTGCTCCAATTTTGTCTTTGTATTTTTAAAATCTTTGCTGTTCAGACAATTCTAATTATAATTTCAATTGATTCTTCAAAAGCTTCTGTATTAGGCAGGAACCTAACTCAATCTGAATTCCTCCAAAAGGCAATTTACAGGCTCACAACCAAAAGATCCTGGCATGGCTTAAACCAAGTAGTAAAATAATGATGTTAAAATTCTCTATCTTTCCTTCCCTCCTCCTCCCCCTTCTCCCTGCCTCTTCATCCTTCTCTTCCTTCCCCTCCTGCACTACCACCTCTCCCTTCTCCTCCTTGTCCTCTCCCTGCCCCAGATTGGATTGAACATTAGGCAGACTCGTACTGTAGCTTAACAATCCTAATAGAAAAATAATGTTTCTCTCCAGATGTTTACTCTCCTTGGCATGGTTTTGGTCACATGTCCATTCTAGAATCAATCTGATTAGCCCTGCTTTGGTCACATGCTTATGCCTAGGAGCATGTTCTGCGAGTATGGGAAGGAAATGATTTCTCAATGAGAATTAATGTGTTCATGCCAAAGCAAGGGGTGTGGCATTCTGGGCAAACAAAATATCCCCAATTTTCCTTTGCTTTTCCCTCAACATTTATAGGATAACTGTCAAAAAGTTTATTCCTGTATTTTTGTGAGAATTTTGAAATACCCTCTTCCTAAATATGTACCCAAATGTATCCAGGGTCAAACAATGTCTCCTATTGTTCATAGTCCTAAAAATTTTAAATTACCACCATAACTACCAAGTTCTTCTTTGTGGTTAGAATTAAATCAACAGCAGCAGTTCTCCTTGTTAACCTCACTTTCCATTGACAAATAATACATTCACTGGGGCTAGATAAGAATTTATCAGATATTATGTCCTTACTAAAATGAGATTTCTGCAAATGCCTAGTGGCTGAAACCCTTCCTCACAACTGAGCCAGTTTTTCAATAATGCTAAGCTGATTGGAAAGTATTAGAGGTGAAAAAAAAACCTCAAAGCTCTCAATCTCCCCCAAGTTTCATCTTTTTTTTCCTACTAAGAAGGAGGCATCAATAAAAAGTTTAGTTTTATTCCACATCAACATGTGACCTTAGGCAAGTCTTCTCTACCTCCTTTGCATCTCAAAATTCTACATCTATTTCAAAAGTTGATTGTAGGTTAAAGTGTGGTAAAATATAACAAAATAATTTATAAATAAAAGACTAGAACACCTTGGCTGTACATATTAGACTTTTTTTAGTTTGCAAGTGACAGAAATTCAAATAAAGCAAATTTGGGCAATAAATTCAGGCAATTTATTGGCTTACAAAGCAAGATAATGACAGATAGACAAGTCCCAAGGGACAACTGGAACTAGTAACTTGATTGTTGCTAGAACAGTCTCATTCTGTCTCTATCCTTATATCAAACATAGGGGAGTGTGGCTGCCCCACAGTTTATGATGTTCTCCATCAAAGAGAAACGAATTCATATTCCACTAGTTTGATTACTAAGATCCTACTAATCAAGGTGCTGGAGATATATCAGAGAATAAAACAAGGTTCCCGATCCTCATGCATCATCCCATCCAGAAGCCCTAAATTTAAAATTCTAAGGAAGAATTCTCATTGGTTCTGTTTGCATTACGGGCTCACTCCTGGGCCAATTAGTGATGGTCAGGGGGAAGAAATGGTCCTATGCCCAGAAATTTGGATTCATAAGGTGGATTCTGGGAATTTTCATTTTTAACAAACCCTCCCAAGTGATTGTGATGTAGGTTATTCTTGAATGAAACAGAGAAACATTTTTCTTTGGCACAGAGACACCAGTGATACTGGGCATTATTTTAGAATGTCACGCCTTTATCCATCTGTTCTAATGCTAGAGCTATGTTCTCCTCCAGTAACACTTTCAGTATTTCAGCAGTAAGAGCCAACCATGATAGTGAATGAAGAAATGTAGAATGAAAATAGCAACAAACAAATTCAAACAATTGTGGACTTTTTAAAGAGCTGGCATGAAGCAGCAACTCAGGCATGGGAAAGCTCATGGAAAAATGATTTTACTTTACCACATGTGCCAAGTGATTAAAAAAATAATTTAGATCTTAGAATGTTTATAACAGCTTTTTTTTTTTTTTTTTTTTTGAGACCTCCTGTTTAGCCAAGCCTAATTTGCATGGAAATTGGTTGAAGGTGGAGATCAATTTTATCCCTGATGGGACAATTTCTGAAATTCAATGTATAAGTGCCTAATGGGAAAAACATTCTGGGAAGCACATTCCAAGACACTGTAGGCAACTGAGTTGAAGCAAACAGACTCAGGAAAAGCTACTTCACATGTTCTGAGGATGTTGCTGCTGGACAATAGGGGAAGCGGCATTTTACAGAGCAGCCAGGCTCATTTGCCTGCTGTAAGAATTTTGCATATGTGTATCCCAAATGTGGCTTAGCTGAAAATATGTTAAAGAAACACAATTCGTGAAAAAGAATTGAGTAAGCCTGATTTGGATGGCAAAGGAAAGAGACTTGATGAAATCTCTTATCTCCTCTTTCACTTCTAATTATGGCTTTTTAAAAAGTCTGTGTCAGATTATACTTGAGTAATTTTAGTAAGCATTAACCACAAAATGGCCTAAAAGATGGGATCTACAGTAGCATAATTACTTTCACCATTTTTTTACTTTAAAATCATTTTGATGATAAATTCATTTTAAAGAAAAATTCATTTGCTCCTTTTAAGTCATAAGACTTTTAAATACATGTTCTGCTTGTGCAGAAAAATAGTCCTTTCATTATACATCACTTTAAGTCCTTCAAAAATCATGTTTGACTATTCTTAATTAACATACATGTCTAAAAAACGTATGTGCATTCTATCTGGGATGAAAAATACAAACAAGATATTTTTTTTTTTTGAGCACTTGCATCTATGAGGTATTGTGACTGGTGGGAGGGAAAAGAACAGGGGACACGATAGTGCTAAAACAGTTCTCATTCATAAGGACCCTTTAACCCAGTGGGAAACACAGATTACATAAATAACATAAATGACTTATGATAAAGGAAAAATAAAATAAGGGTTAAAAAGTATTGAGTGTGTAAAGCTCTGTGTATATTTATACAGAAGCACAGCACTAAAAAAAAGCATTATGTCATGATCTTCAGAAGCAGACCCTGAAAAGAGTATTGGCATTAAGGACATGTTGGGAGCTAAGGGGTACAGCTGGTAATGGGAATGGGAGAAACGGGAAAGGAAAAAAGAAAATGTCAAGTAAGAATGCAATTCCAGGCCAACTCTCACAGAAGGCAGCTTCGACATTATCCCATAAGAAACACTAGAGTCTAAGTTACCCTTTGGAGTTATCCCAACCTGAAGCAAAGAAGCTATGTTTTTATATTTATATGTGTATAATCAGTGCCAAAGAGTCCTAGTAACCTGATGAGAACCTTTCTCATGAATAAGAGTTCCAAATGTTAGCATAGCTATTGAAAGTACTCCGAAGTAAGAAAGGAACACAAAATTTCATAAAAATGAATCCTTGTACACTGCCCAACAAATTTGGGATATTTAACCTAATTGCAAAATATGCATTATCTCTTATTGTAAGAAATTATGTTACAATGATGTTATTTTCACTTAGTCCTGCTAAGAGATTATCCTTTCATATTGTCATGCTCTACTGTAGGCACCTAAAAAATGTAATGCCTTAAAGTAGATATTTAAAATGATTTACTGTTGGAACAATAAGTGAATGAATAGGGCGCTGGCCCCATATGCCGAAGGTGGTAGGTTCAAACCCAGCCTTGGCTGACCTGCAAAACAAAAAGAAAACAGATAAAGTCAAATTCTCGTAATATGAAATTTTCCTTCGAATCCATATAGATGAAATAACAGATTATTTAGCTCAGGACTTTAGAGAATGCATTATTCAAAATTTTTCCTTTAAATGGTAAATGCCTCATAAAAAATGTATCTCGTAACTCTATCATTTTCAAAACAAGATGCTTTCTAGTGGTTTTCTAGTCTGTCTGAGCAGAACCTCTGCCATGTACCTGGCAAATCTCCACGAAGGGAGATGGTTCTTTTATCATTGATTCATTATATAATTATTTATGGAGGACCGAGGAGTTCTAAGAGTTCAAGGGCATCTGGTACCACTTATGATGGTGAGGGCAGAGTAGGAGGGGTTGCAGCATCCATAGCAGATGAATTATAATCAGTTAAGGTGATACATAGGATGGACCTGTCCTTACCTTAAGGCACTTAGAGTGAGATTACACAGAGAGTGGGTATTTGAACACTAAGCTTGCATTTCATTTTCCGAATTAGGAAAAAGGGAAAAGGACACACTAGTTACAAATTTTTCCCATTCAAAGGCAGGAATAGGCTCAGTGCCCATAACTCAGTGGTTAGGGTGCCGGCCACATACACTGAGGCTGGTGAGTTCAAACCTGGCCAGGGCCTGGTAACAACGACAACAATAAAAAAAAAAAAAATAGCCAGGTGTTGTAGGGGGTGCCTGTAGTCCCATCTACTTAAGAGGCCGAGGCAAAAGAATCGCTTAAACCGAAGAGTTTGAGGTTGCTGTAAGCTATGACGCCACAGCACCCTACCAAGGGTGACATAATGAGACTCTTGTCTCAAAAAATAAAATAAAATTAAATAATTCTATATTCAACAAAACTATTCTTTACAAATTAAAAAAAATGGGCCAGACTCATCAACTCACATCTGTAATCAAAGCACTTTGGGAGGCCGAGTCACGTGGATCACTTGAGCTCAGGAGTTTGAGACCAACCTGACCAAGAGCGAGACCCCATCTCTAAAGACAGCAAGGCACTGTGGTGGGTGCTGGTAGTCCCAGCTATTTGGGTGGCTGAGGCAAAAGGATCACTTCAGATCAAGATTTTGAGGTTGCTGTGAGCTGTGATGCCATAGCATTCTACCAAGGGTGACATAGTGAGACTGTGTCAAAAAAAGCAAAATGCAAGAGTAGAAGTGGAGGGACCAATATGGTGTTGGGAGCCAGGCCCCATACAAATTGTGAGTGTCCCCAATGTTTGGTGATGACGAGGGAATGAGGAAAATAAAAACAACTGAAATAGCTTAGAATTTATAGAGGGAGAGTCAGCTTTCTTTATGTGAGAGACCGTGACAACTCACTCCAAACTCTGGATGTATTTGGTTTTTATTACTTTTTTTTTTATTAGTAAATGGGTGTTTGTAATAACAACAATATATGTTATTGTTGTGGTTTTTATGTCCTAACTTTTCATTATTTATTTGATTATTTTTAGTTATTTTTATTTATTTTATTTTTTTATTGAATCATAGCTGAGTACATTAGTACAATCAAGGGGTACAATGTGCTGGCTTCATATACAATCTGAAACATTTTCATCAAACTGTTTAACATAGCCTTCGTGGCATTTTCTTAGTTATTGTATGAAGACATTTGTATTCTGCATTTAGTAAGTTTTCCCTGTACCTTTCTAAGAAGCACCATAGGTGTGGCCCCACCATCTCCCCTCCCACCCATCCTCCCCCCTCCCCTCCCCTCCCTTGCCCCTTTCCCCATATTCTTATGCTATAATTGGGTTATAGCCTTCATATGAAAGCTATAAATTAGCTTCATAGTAGGGCTGAGTACATTGGATACTTTTTCTTCCATTACTGAGATACTTAGCTAAGAAGAATATGTTCCAGCTCCATCTATGTAAACATGAAAGAGGTAAAGTCTCCATCTTTCTTTAAGGCTGCATAGTATTCCATGGTATACATGTACCACAATTTATTAATACATTTGTGGGTTGATGGGCACTTGGGCTTCTTCCATGACTTAGCAATTATCAATTGGGCTGCAATGAACATTCTGGTACAGATGTCTTTGTTATAATGTGATTTTTGGTCTTCAGGCTGTATACAAAGTAAAGGAATTATAGGATTGAATGGCAGGTCAATTTTTAGATCTCTAAGTATTCTCCAAACATCCTTCCAAAAGGAACGTATTAGTGTGCATTCCCACCAGCAGTGTAGAAGTGTTCCCTTTTCTCCACATTCACGCCAACATCTCTGGTTTTGGGATTTTGTTATGTGGGCTAATCTTACTGGAGTTAGGTGATATCTCAAAGTAGTTTTGATTTGCATTTCTCTGATGATTAAGGATGGTGAGCATTTTTTCATGTGTCT
>CAUYRH010037247.1:0-17080 GCA_963574655.1 Perodicticus potto | reverse complement strand
TACAGTGATACAGGCTGAATATAAATTAAGAAAATCTGAGTTATTTAAAACAAAAATATAGTTAAAACAATGAAATATAATTTTAATTAAAAATGTAAAGTTTCTGATTTCTTACACAAATCATTGGGCAAATATGGCCTCGTATTAAAGGTCATACAAAACAGTAACTGCTGTAAATGATAATAGATTGTTCATGTCTTCTAATCTAACATTTTTTGTGTCTTTTGTACTAACAGATGACTTGCTTTACTTTCTTGCAGCGTCTTCCTTAGTTGTTCCACTACTGAGTTCTCCAGTTATCTTTCAGCGATTGTTCAGCATACTTCTTTCCTTGATGCCATTTGATCCTTTAATGATGTATGACTTTTTTGATGACAAGCTGCAATCTATTAGCCAAGATTTTGTTGAGAATTTCTGCATCAATATTCATTAGAGAAATTGGTATGAAATTCTCCTTTTTAGTTGGGTCTTTACCTGGTTTTGGTATCAGAGTGATATTTGCTTCATAGAATGTATTGGGGAAGATTCCTTCCTCCTCAATTTTTTGAAATAATTTCTGTAGTATAGGAATAAGCTCTTCTTCGAAAGTTTGATAAAATTCTGGTGTGAAGCCATCCGGACCAGGGCATTTTTTTTGTTGGGATTTTTTATTGTTTCTTTGATCTCAGTGCTTGAAATTGGTCTGTTCAGGAGATCTATTTCATCTGGGTTAAGTCTAGGGAGAGGGTGTGATTCCAAATATTGATCCATTTCCTTCACATTGCCAAATTTCTGGGCATAAAGTTTCTGGTAGTATTCAGAGATAATCTCTTGCATTTCTGTGGCATCAGTTGTTATTTCCCCTTTATCATTTCTGATTGAGGTTACTAGAGATTTTTACCTTTTTGAACATTCTAGAGCAAATGTTTTTGTGGTGAAATGATTTTTGTTCTTCCACCTAGTAATGGAATTGCAGGATCCAATGGAAGGTCAACTTTTAGTTCTTTGAGAATTCTCCATACTTCTTTACATAAAGGTTGTATTAGTTTGCAGTCCCACCAGCAGTGCAGAAGTGTTCCTTTTTCTCCACATTCATGCCAACATCTACAGATTTGGGACTTGTGATGTGGGCTAATCTTACTGGAGTTAGGTGAGATCTCAGAGTGGTTGTGATTTGCCTTTTTTTGATGATTAAAGACAATGAACATTTTTTCATGTGTTGCTATTTATCTGTCATCTTCGGAGAATTTTTTTTTTTTTTTTTTTTGCATGTTATGAATCTAACAAAGGCCTATAACTAGAATCTACAAAGAACTCAAATTAATCAACTGGAAAAGAGCAGGCAACCCCCTTTTTAAGTGGGCAAGAGACTTTATGTAGCTTTCATTTAAAAATCTTTCCTCCTTTGAAGGACACTTGTTATCTCTCAATTCCAAAGACATTTATACAATGATTCTCTTCTTTTATCCTTATAAGATTTCTGGATGGAAGTGAGGGCCCATGTTATTATCTCAATGATATATTCAAGTTCTTGTTACTGTTGCCTCTGGGTCACTTTTTTTTTTAATCCTCAAGGACTTTGGAACTTGGCTCACACTGTCTTTCTCTCATCTGCTGCCATCATAAGTGACCACCACCCCAGCTGATTTTTAAATTTTTTGTAGAGATTGGTTCTATGTTGTCCAGGCTGGTCTCAAGTTCCTGATCTCAAGTAATCCTTATGCCTTAGCCCCCCAAAGTGATGAGATTATAGCCACCACACCCAGCCCATTCCATTTTACTAATTCCACTTTTGGACCTTTAGATCACTTTGAATTGCTCCACTGAAAACTTCAATTTTGAAATGAGTGACTCTTTCTAGTATTTTTTCTCTTTCCAAACTTTTAATTTATACAAATCTGTTCTTCTGCCTCATCACACACTCTTGCTTCTTGAATACTTCCTAGTCTTGCAGTCTGTTACTGTGTTCAACTTAATTTCTCCCATCACTAGCCTGAATTTCAAACATGTCCTTGTTCATTCATTCATTCACTTGTTCATTCATATTTCACATTTCTTGACTGCCTTTTGTGGGCCATGCACCGTGGTAGGAACTGTGAGAAGCTTAGTCCAGAAGCAGTTTAGAGTAAACTAGGCTGTCAGTCCTTTCCATCATTCCCTCATTGACACTTGGATTCTTCATCTCCTTTTCTTTCCTTTGTTCCCACCAAAATATCTGATTTATTTACTTGTTGCCCTGTTTTTAGAACTTTTGGCTGTAATCACCTCTAGAAAACATCCTAGTTTCAACCTCTAGAAAACATCCTAGTTTCATATAGCTCTGTGAGCAGGGCCTTAAGGGAAAACCTAATTACTCCTACATCTGGGACAATCCTCTGTCTCCTCAGCCCCCATTCTGAAACTCTACGCATTCCAGCTATCTGGTGGATGCTCCAGCCTGGCTTTGCTAAGGGAATAAAGACCATCAGTTATGAATGTTCTCAATATCCCTCATTGCTCATCTATACTTCATCCTGTTCTTCCCTCTCCCCCCCTGACAAAATAAATGCTATGATCTGAATGTATTCCCCCCTCCAAATGCATATGTTGAAACTTAATCGCCAACATGATATGTAATAGTATCAAGAGGTGGGAACTTTAGGAGATGACTAAGTCATTATGACAGAAGCTTCACGATTTCGACTTTATAAAAGGGCTGGAGGGATCTAGCTAGGCCACTTTTACCCTCAATTAGTGCCATGTGAGGAGACAGCCACAAAGCACCATCGTGGAAGCAGAGAGCAAACCTCACAAAGATACCAGTCTGCTGGCACCTGAATATTTGACTTTCCAGTCTTCAGAACTATGAAAAATAAATTTCTATTATGTACAAATTACCCTGTCTCCAGTATTTTGTTTTAGCAGCATGAACCAAGAGAACAAAGCCAGATAGGGTATCTGTTTCACAGCCAGCTTCTTTATAGGTGCTTCGGTTCCATCCCCTCTGATTTCTACACTAAGTCCTTGTGTTGCATGCTCTTTCAATCTTCCATGTCTCCTTCAGTAGATTCTTACATTTAACTTAAAAACATCCTTAAAAAGTTTCCTGTTTGCTCTGCCTAATACTAGAACTGTGTCACAAAATTCCATTAATGTTCTTAAGGAAGTCGTCTGCATGCACAGCTTGCACTACGGAACTGTCCTTCCTCCAGGGCAATGTAGCATCTGCCCCCAAACTAACAAACCTGCTTGAACACCCAATTGCCATTGTCCAGTCACCTCTATGGCCTTTCATTCCTGGAAACAATTGAACATCCCTTGTGTTTATTCTGACCCAGTCTACTATCTGGCTAGAATTTGATAAGAAGGATCTCTAGAAAGAAATCCTGTCTCTTTTTCCTTTGCCCTTTCTTGACCCTTCAACCTCTTAGATTCTGTACTTAGCTGATGGTTGAGCTTTTGCTCTGCCTCTGACTTCTAGCCAGGGTTGTTTGCTTGAATCTGGTGGCAGATTTGCACACGCAGGCTCTGCCATTGTTCTAGGTCTGCAACCCTATTCTATGTCCAGTTGGCAAGTCTGGTTTTCCCTCTGGGGTGGGTCTGACCTCCTCTGTGAGGGTGGGAGTCTTAAAATCTCTCCTCCTGTGGTTTTCATGACATTCTCCTGTCATGATGCTTTTTATACTCCCCTAACTACTCTTTGAAATATCCTGTGAAATCTCCTCTTTCTTCTCTTCTCACTCTGCACTCTTTTCTTGGCAGATCTCATCCACTCTACTGGCTGAGACACCATCCCTATGTTGCCAACTCCCACATTTATAATTCCAGTTTTGAATTTTTTCCCCCTAAGTTCTACATATGAAATGCAAACTGCCCACTAGATAGCGTCTCCAACTTGGGTCTCAAATGCAACATATTTAAAAGCAAATTTACCATCTTTTCCTTCTAATCTGTATCTTCTCTTGTGTTCTCTACCTCACTTAATGTCACTTTCACCTCTTACATCTAATAGCAACCTGAACATTATGGTCTCTGAAGGGCCTTTTTAATCTATTTTTGATTCAATGTCTTCTGATCCAGCCCACATCAGTCCTGCACTGTGTCCTGCTTGGACTTTTCCAGCAGTCTCCTAGCTGGATTCTACTGCCTTGAGTATAAAGTCTAAATTCTTCATCTTGGCATGCAGGCTCTTCATAATCTGACCACACCTCAGCTTTTCTCTCAAGACTCAAAGCTTTGCCTGTGTTTTATTCTGTACTCCAGCTGTGTTAGACAACTTGTCTCTGAAATTATGTAAGATTTTCACATTAAAGTTTTATGTTTGCCTTCTCTCAGCCTGGGGTGAGATTTAACCCATTTAAATGTTAAATCAGTGTCCATTTCTGATACTACAACTCCTCGAAAGCCTTTCCTAAGGTGCTCTGATGTGTTCTCACACCACTTACATTTCTCTCCTCCAAATGTGACTCAGGGACGGCTCCTTTTGTGCTGGGCTCTGCTGTCTCCTGCAGCTCAGATTGTTTCATTAGGTTTTCTGCATCTGTTTGGAAGGTGAGGGAGGTAAAGGGAAGATCACACATGGGAGGGTCTTGGGGTCGTATATCCCTGCTGCTCATAACCCCGGGGGGCCAGAGCTCACTCACATGGCTGTGCTAACTACAGTAGAGACTGAAAACAAGGGTCTACCTGCACCCAGGAGGAAAAGGGAAAGGGCTTGGTGAAGCGCTGGTAAATGTCTTCCACATTGACACATAGGAAATGGTTAGCATATATATGCTTGTGCAGTGAATGAATAAATAAGCATTTGCTGAGATAATTCTGTATTAGAATGCCAGACTTTCCGATTCTGGACTGGCTTCCAATATTGTAATTCCAAGGAAATTAAACATTTTTACCTTTATGTTTGTCCAGGAAATTGATTGTATTGCTTAACAATACAAATATTAAATTTATTAATTTATTGTTAATAAAACAATTTTAATTTAATTTAAAATTAAAAATTTAATTTATTTATTAATTTATTGTTAAATAAAACAATATTTAATTGATTGTATTAAATATTTTTAATAATAGCATTTATGACAGATAACCCTGTATTCACACTGTATTATAAATTGTCAGAGAGCAACCACTGTCTAGAGAACACTAACAGAGCAATGAAGACCATTGAAGGTATGCTCCTCACAGTGATTTGTAAAGTATTCAAAATTATGGCAATCATGACATTGCCAGCCGTGGAGATCATTCATTTCCAAATTCATTCAGTTAACAATTTGCTGAAAATGGCTGAACTGGTGCAAAATACAGTCCTGCTGTGTGCAAAGGGGTGCTAGGCTGACTCCATGCTTCTTCTCGGCTGGGTATAACTGATAGTCAATTTAGCCTAAGTGTCTTCTCCTTAAAATCATGGGGTAATGTCTGATCAATGGATGATCTCTTAGGCCTCTTGTGTCTGATCAATGGATGATCTCTTAGGCCTCTTGTGATGTTAACATTCACTTCTAGGATTTGTTTCAAAGTGCTGGCTAATAAAAGATAGACTGGTTAGAAGGCTGATAGAACAGCATGGGGGAGGTCATGTTGTTTCTGAGTTAGGTTAAGTTAAATTGTGTTTCATACTAGAAGTGTGTTAATCATCCATAAAAGTCAAGGGAAAGTGCTATCTAACACTGAATGACATCTTTGTTGCTATACTTAGGGACAGATTGAAGCACAGCAAATTATTGGAGATGCTGGCAAAGGTGCTCGTGTGGTGTCGCATAGCTGTCACACTGCTAAACAGTCCACCCCTAGAAACAGCCAATGGCTTCTATACCTTAGTAGCGCCATCTCTGAAGATGCTATTTTTGCAGCAGAAATAATAGTTTGCTTCTTGTCGAAGAGTGCTTTGGAATGTTTGGCAAAGGTCTTGTTTAGGGACTAGGATTGGCCCCCTAAGACAGGTGCATCAGTCTTGGCCTGGGACAGACTTCAGTGTCTATACCACAGTTGAGATGTTTTCTTCCCATCCTGTCCAGTATCAGCAAAGGTAATCCATTTTAATTTTTTTGTTTTTGCTCCAAATAACACTCATAAAATGGAGAAAGAAGTCTCCAGGTCTCAGACTGTTCTAGAAATTAATGCCACTGAACTTAGTAGTGTACATCAAGTCAACAAAATGTTTGTCATTGTCTTGAAAGTATAAGGAGATTTGGTATTAACACTTGTGATGCAGAACCTAATTTGCCACTCATTAGATTTGCCTTATTGGTCAAATCTCTTAAGCCTGCTGTTCCTGACTTGTTTTTTATGAAATAGGAATAGTACATTTGCTTGTTTATTTATTAAGGTAAGCATTTACTATATGTTAGGTATTCTTTTGGGACCAGGGAAATAGTAACAAACAAAATAAATCCCCACACTCATGGAGTTGATGTTCAAGTAGAGAAAGTAAAAAACAAACAAACAAAAATCCTACATTTTTTCAGATGTCAAGAGGACTAATGAGAATATTAAGAATAAGAGATACAATGGTAGGGTTGCAGGTGGGGTGGGGCACAATGTTAATCAGGTAGTCAAGGAAAATTCTGAATAGGCAACATTTGAGGGAAAACTCTAAGACGTGAGGAAGAAAACTGTGTAGATATCAGAGGGAGTATGGTTCAGGAAAAAGGAAGCACACGTAACATGCCTGAAAAAATAAGAATTTTTTTTTAACTTATATTGTAAGGTTGCAGTGAAGATCAAAATAAAACAATATATGTTACCTGTATATTTTGAAGCATTGAATTCATCTTGGCTGCCTTTGTCATTAGTCTTTTTATAGCTCATTGTTGCAAAGTGAACTATTGTATGTGTCATTAAAAGAGATAGCTTACAGGACATGTAGCGACTGCCATAATCTTAAGGATCGGGAGTGAAAAATTCATTTTATCTGTACCTTCAAAGAATTTATAAATTTGCTGGAAGATGTCTGTATAAACAGAGCAGAATGGAAGAGGAAATAACAGAAGGCAAGTGTCAAGTTGATGCAGTGGTTTAGTGAATCATCTGCAGTTTGAGAATCAATAATGTTTCTGACACGAAGGACAGATTTCTCTGTTTAGGAATATTCCTCTTCACATCAGGCTTTCCTCTCCTTCTCTCTTCCTCTTTCTTTTCTTTCTTGTTTCTCTGCATTTGGCATGCAATTTTTTTTTAATGGCTTATGAGAGCAGGAAATAACAAATAGTGGGTGAGAAAGAGAAAATTATGACATTCACATGAATATAACTAAGAAGACATTTTTTAATGTTAAATTCAAACCCTGTTAGATGATTTCATGACCACTCTTGTAGCAGGCAAATTTCTTAATTTTTCCAGATAATCCAGCGGTGGCGAGAGCTTTTTAATTCCTCTCTAATACCGGGGAAAAGTTGATTTGAATAAGAAAACATTCTCGCTGCCTATTTATATTTGCTTTTCTACACATACAGAATAAATACTCAAAATCCTGTGAAGTGAGGCAGTTTATATACAAACACATAAACACCAAACTTTGGAAACAGAAAAACAGTGTTGAAAGAATGTTTATAAAGAGCAATTCTACAGAGGAATTGTTTACATCAGTGAAATACTCATTCCTGGGGTAAGTCATATAATATTTAGTCCTGCATGTTTGTGTATATAACTATTATCATTTTGAATATCACTGAAAATTATAAATATATTCCCTAGTCTCAACACCAATCCAAACCATGACCTGAAAATCAGAACATCTTTTGTAATATTTGGGGACATTAAGTTCTATATCCCTTCATTTATGCATTCATTAGGATTATCTTAAGTTCGAGATTTGCTATGCTTTCTGAGCATCTGCTATGTAACTTTGGGGCCACAGTTTGATAGTGCCTGGAAAAAGAAACAGGGCTAGAGAGATAGAGTACTGGGGTTTTAATTGCTTTAGTTAGCAAAAAGAAAATGATTTCAGTGAGTTCTCCCAAGTCTCTTTTCTCAAGTTTATACCAAAGGCTTGGTGCCCTGATCCCCCCTCCAAGCCGAATCATTCCCAGGAGACTTATGATTGTCAAACTCTAAAGGCACACCTGGGGTGCTTGCTACCAATGTAGAGATCCTGATTCGACTTGTCTCAGGTGCCGCCTGGAATCTGTATTTTACATAAAGTCCTAAAAAACACACATAAAAAAAAAAACACATCATTTAAAAAAAAAAAAAAAACACATCTTTTTTTAAAGAAGGTAAACAAGTCTTTAGAGGAGTAGGACGTTGTAATGAGTGACAAATGGTTGACAGGTAGCTCTTTTTCCCAGGCACAGATGGGGCTCAGACAAAGGACAACTACCAAGGAGATTGTTCTAGTTACTATCGATGTATGACAGACTACCCCAAAAGTTATTTGTGTAAAACCACAAATAAATTGTGGCCGGGGATTAGGAACTTGTATTTGGCATGTGGAGGTTAGCTAGATTCTTCTCTAGGATTCCTGGGACCTCAGCTGAGAAACCCGAAGTCTAGGAACGACTCAATGAATGGGGCCTGGGGTCACCAGTAGGCTCTGTCTCTCACATGCTTGACACCTGGGCTACACTGGACTGGGCCTGTCACACAGAGCGCCCAAACCCAACCTTTCCGTGTACCATGGCTTCCTGAAAATATGGTGACCTCGAGGTAATTGGGCTTTTCACATGTTAGCTCAGAGCTTCAAACATGACTATTCCAGTGAACAATACAGAAATTGCATCATGATAAGACTTATTTATGGACCAGGCCCAGAAGGCACACGGTGTCACTCTGCCATACTCTATTGGTTTAAGCAGTCAGAAGCCCATCCAGATTCAGGGAGAGGAGAATTAAACCCCACTTCCTGATAGGATAGTGGCAAAGTCACATAGGAGAAGAACACAGGATAAGAGAAAGAATACTGTGCTATCTTTAGAAAATAAAATTTGTTGCAGAGAGTATGGAAGGAGTCTAGGGAATTGGGTGGCTAGAGGAATGGGAACAAAATTGGCACATCAATTGTTGTCAGTTTATTCAATGCCCTCCCACACACAATGAATCTAAGTGAACTCCTACAACATACATTAACATCGATGAAGCTGAGATATATGGTTGTCAAAAGTGCAAATTCTTAAGAGCTCAAGTTTTGTTGTGCTACTATTCTTATAAACTTTAAAATAGTTTAAAAAAAAAACAAGCAGCACATTTTACCTACATATGTGGTATGACTCTAAAGGAAAAGCAAGCAAATGGGGGAGGACCCAGATTCGGGGTCGGGTCGCCTCTGGGAGGTATGGGTGGCCAGTGAGGCTCCAACAGTGCTGTGCTTTTAGGATGGGAAGATGTTTGTGGGTATTCATAACACTCTCTATTCATTTACTGCTATTTTGTGCACATCGAGTGATTACTTTGCTTATTTATCCAACAAATATATATTGAGAGCCCCATAGGAGCCCAACATGTGTTAGGCAGTGAGAATTCAACAATGAATGAGAAAGTCATGGCTCCTTCTTTTGCAGAAGGGATGTGTGGTGAAAAAATACACAGTAGAGAAAACAACCAGGGAATGATAGAACGTGAGATAAGTCCTCTCTTGGGGGGGGCGGGGCAGCAGCTGTGAGGGGCACATGACCCGGACCTGGAACTCAGGGAAGGTCTTTATAAGGAAAGCACATCATAAAATAGACCTCCAGGGTGAATAGAAAAAGGGAAAAGCGCGTGTGAGGAAGGATCTGAAGGTGAGAGGGGCCTAATGTGTTGGTGGCATTAAATAAATGTGGAAGGTAAGGTGGGAAGTTGCCAGTGATGAGTCTGCACAATTAATTAGGGCCCCAATCATGAAAGGCCTTGTTATCTATCTGCAGACTCTGTGCTGAAAGGGCCAGCAGCTCACCTCAACCAAATCAAATGAGAGAATGATTTTTTTAATCATAAATATATGGCGTCATCTTTAGAGCCTAAAGATAGCGCTGGGGTTAAGTTTGCAGAGACTTCTGAACTTCAACACCATCAGCACGCTCTTGACTTGGTTTATCCTTGGTGAATCTGTTTTTCTCTCTGCAGACGCATTTGCTTCTAAGGATCCCAGCAGAAAACATGACCACTGACTCCCTTAGTCTCAAGTCCTAAAGTCTAGGAGAAGAGGCTTACCAAGTGGTATTAGAGTACTAACGCAGCTCTCTAGGAAGCCATATGGATAGATGGAGGCAGCAGCTTGAGAAAGCATCTCCAATGTCCATTTGTCTCTGCTAAGGACTGGTACTTTATCCTAAGGGAGTTTTTTTTTTTGTTTTGCAGTTTTTGGCCGGCACTGGGTTTGAACCCGCCACCTCCTGCATATAGGGCCCGAGCCCTACTCCTTTGAGCCACAGGCATCACCCATCCTAAGAGAGTTTTAATAGAATGGTAAGATAACTTGATTTGCATATCAGAGAGATGACTTTGTCCAAAGTTCGGGGGCTGGTTTCTGATGACAATGCCGAAGACAGGAAGGTAAGTTGGAAGTTTGCTGCAGGTGAGAGAGACCTGGGGTGGGTCTTGGCAGTGTTACGTCGAGGGCATGTGGTGTTCACTTCCGTTTATTTTCTACTGGACTTGAACTTGTGTCATTAGAACATTTTCCCAAAAAGCATGGCACTCAAAAAGGAGCGGGAAATGATTCTGTGGCCAAGTCTGTAAACTTAACCATAAGACATAACCTTCTTCAAGACGTTAATAATGCACATTAGCATATCAAAGGATCTGAGAAATTGTATGTCAAAGAAACAAATTCCAATAGTCTTTCACCTAGACTTTCCCACATTCACTTGTCATATTAGATCTTCTGTCATGTCGTTCTTATGAAACACCCACAGAATTATGTCTTTGCAGTTTGGAAATACCATGTAAAGACAATGGAGAGAAAAGAAAAGATTATTTGGCTCAATTTACTCTTTGCAACGACACTTCAAGACCATCCCAGGGAGAATGTTCCGTAAACAGTCTGTAGTTTGAGTTTTCTTTCTTGAGGATCATTTCTATTTCGTTACATCAAGTCAGCCCAAGGTAAAAAACATGAATTCAAGTAATGCGTTGTTCACCCAGTTCCCCAAGTCAGCTCTCACCCCACTTCGTGATTTCTACACAAAAAATGTGAATCACCAGGATGTTTTGAAGCCTCCTTTGTGTCTGCACCTGTCTTTTTAATTGTATTCCCATTGTCACCATCAGGGGGTAGATACAGGATTAGGCATCAAGATGATGAAATAAAAAATTATAAACACAACATTGGGCATAGAAGTTAATATTTTTTTTTAGACTTAGAAAGGGAATCATCATTGACAAATATCACAACACAACAACATCCAGAAAAATAACAGAACACTTTTATTCATTCACTGCCCAATGTGCCTCAACACCATTTTTGGTGCTTATTTTTTCTTTTTCTTTTTTTGCCACATATTTTTGGGTGTGTTAAAAGTTAAGGACTGTGTTATATTTTCTTTAGAGAGAATAGAAAGACAACTCAGTTTTTTCCCCAATGTGATGGATTGACTCAAAGAAGACATATTAATAGTTTAGAAAGCTTCTGTCAGCATCACAGTTCATTATTGGTAATGTCATGTAAATTGTTCTCAAATCTATGAAAAAAAATTATTACTTTTTTCCATAAATAAAATGCTTCTGACTTACTATGAGTTAGGAGTAAAGGTTTGTGTTTTCTAAAACTAGGAATTCTGATAAATTCTATCTTTTATAATTCCCATATAAAAGAAACAAAGTACGGTCTATTTATTATTATAACATTTATCTAGTTTTAATGTATATGCAGCATTGTTGAATATATTCCTGATAGGAGAGAACATCTATTTTGATTAGCTATCAATGAGAACTGAATCACCCATTGCCAATTACATACATGTAATGGTTGGAAGAGTTTTCCACACATTTGCTTCTGGCTTCATTCATTTCAAAATGTGTTTTTCTCTCTCACCAACCACCTCTGGGCATGTTATGTTCCGACACAACCTGTGGCTCTGCATCTTCATGTGAGTTGGCACTGGGTCAGAGGAAGGTGTCTGAGGCCATTTCTGTGTCAGTAAAGATAGTAATAACTCAACTCTACAGGAAAGTGATTGAAAACCACATAAACATACCTCACTAAACCCACCCGAGAGCTCTCTCCGACTCAAATACCTCTACTCTGGTTTCCAAAATGGCCACTGTCACTCGAGAGCACCAGAAGAAAGTGATTTTGAAGGAAACTAGGGATGGACAGAGACAGGGGCCTTAAGCACCTAACCTTATTTTTGCAAATTTGGACAAAACCAGGTGAGCATGGGAGGGCTTTCTAGGGACTTTTCTGAGACTTTGGAAGGGGTCAATGAAAATTTCATTAGGTCATGGTTAATTTATCTTTGGCCAGAATTCTTGTAGTAGCCTTTAATACCTTATGCTGAGACCATTGCATTAACCTCCTTGGGAGTTTCTCTGGCTCAAGACTCCCCTCTCAACCAGATTTCATAACTGCTGCAATAATCTTTCCCAAACACTGCTTTCATCATGACCTTCTTGGCTTAAAGCCATTGGACATCTAGAATAAAACCTAAATCCCTTTGTTGGATACCCAAGGTTGCTACAACCTGACTATACTTTTTGTTTACAAATTTTTACCCTGTGACTTCCTATACAAAGCAAAGAATTATTGGGGACCTGTTTATTGACAGGCATTTCCCCAAATGTCAATATTTTAAATCTTGGCACAATTTACACCTGAGAAATCGAAGGCTCAGAGATAACAGGTGGAGTTGGAGGGCAGATGCGTCAAGCTCAGAGCTTTCTCTCTTTGTATGTCACTCTATGCCTCCAGCTCAGTCCTTGAATTTGATAGAGTTAAAGCCTCCATTTAAATTCCATCCTCTCAGTAAATCTTTTCCAAATTACTCCCCCAACGATGGGCCCTTCCTTTCCCTGAACTCCTGTAGTAATTAAAATCTGTATTATTCAGTGGGCCTATATCCTACCCTGCCTTACATTTTTAAACATATTTCACCTTTATGTGTCCTGACTCTATCTTGGTTGCCAAATCTTTAGAGGAAGAGAGAATGGCTAATGCTTCTGTGTAACACTTATAACACTTGGCAGGGCTTCCTGCATCATTTAATAGATAACTCTGGAATGAGTATATTTGTTCAGCAGAGGAACCTAAAAGATTAAGGTATAAAGAAGGGAATAGCCAGCCCTGGACCCAGAAGTTGAAGGTCAAAGGAGGAAAATAGCCACCCTCTGTGTCTCTCACTATTTCTCTAGCGCCCCATTAGATTATTAGGGCAAGGAGAGTTGTCACTGGGGTTTGGATTTAAATTCTTCTCAGAAGTGCGGCTGCTGCTTGACAAGACCTTAGAGAATAGGAAAACAGCCTGAGCGCCAGTTGGTGCTAGCTGACAGGGTGCTGCTGTTCCCCAAAGCACCACTCTCAGGGGTGACTGACACACCCATCAGCTTTCACAGTCATGACAGATGAAGACAAAGGAGCTTGATTCCCTGGAGTACTGAGCACTTTAACTGAAGAAGGAGCTGAAATTTTCTGAACGACCCTGACTCTTGCCCAGTGTACTCAAGTAACGTTGTAAGTTCACCTTTTTGTCATATATGTATTGTTGAGCTTCATCTTTTTGTGAGAGTTCAGTTTTAAAGTTTTACTTCTCATTTTCCAAATTCAGTTTTAAAGTTTTACTTCTCACTTTTAACTTTTTGTTGTAAGACAATTGAAATATATACAAAAGCAGAGAGATTTGCAATTAACATCCCACAGTCAATCTTATTTCATCTTCCATGTCATTCCTGCCCCCCTCCCCAGCCTGGGATTCTTTTGAAGCAAACCCCAGAAGTCATGTTTCATCCTTTATCCTCTTTAGGAAACATGTCAAGGGTCTTTGACAAAAGGAGCTTAATGTAGGGAAATTTAGTGATGATGCTTTTTAACATGACAATTTTTAAAATTATGACATTTGATTTATATTTTATTTAATTTTACAAAAATAGACATCCAAAGTATCTTTGGGTTTTGTGAGAATTCTGAATGTTGAAAGCCTGAGCAACGTCAAAGAAGATAGAAATGAATCTTGTCCATCTTGTTCAAATATTGGGGGGTAATGAGCAGGGAAAAGTAAAATATCCAACTAGTACAAACATAGACCAGGTGTTTTAGCTAAAAACATTTTCTACTCTGCTTGCCCAATTCATGTATTTATATTCTGCCAATTCAGTTTCTCAGCAGAATTTTTTTTGACTTCAGAATGGTCATTGGATTATTAAGATTTCTCCAATGAGTAGTTTTGTAGAGCTTTGGATAAAATCAGAACAATGGAATTATGCAAAACAGGGACGACTATGTTGGTGGCAGAAGTCACATTTCTCTCCCTTGATTCTCTCTTTATGTCAGTCTCTCTCCTGCCATAAATGAGACTGAGGTTCACTGTGACACTCCTAGGAAGCTCAGAATGCTGAGCGGATAAGGAAGGTAAAACACACACGACATAGCCATGGAGAGAGCCCGTAATGAGACGCCCTTGATTTCCTTGTCTCTTTCGTTTGTGACGTCTCTCATCCTCCCTTAGAAGAGATCGTCAGTTCCTCCTGGTTGCTGTGATGGGACAGATGCGGAACTTTGCATTTTCATGGATTGTGTAGATTTCAGCTGTCATCTCTTCTGAATAAGTCAGCCCACAAGACAGCTCAGTTCAGGTTTTTTGTTATTTTAATTTGTGTTGATAGTAAGAAAAAAATGACTGCCCAGAGGAATTAAGGAGAAGACTGCATTTCTAAACCCCACTGAGGGAAGAGTCTCTGGTAGAGGGCGAAGTGGTGATTAGAGGAACTAGAGGCGGGTGTGCTGAGTAAGGTGTGGGATTCGTCTCTAAATCTGAGAAGGGGGCTGAGCAGGTGGGGGACTCTATAAGTAGCAAGAGCCTCTCTTCTGTTCCCTCTTTCTCATGTTCCTCAGGAGGTAGGACCCAAGGTGCCGGGCTCCCACCACAGCAGAAGCCTGACCCACACTTCAGCTCTGGAGCCATCATGCGGTTTGAACTAAGAGCAGCTTACTAACTGCAATGATAACCGAGGGCTGAACGCCAGGGGTTTCCCAGATGTTCTCAGCCAGGTACGAGTTTCAGGCTCCATTTTGGGCCTAGAGAAAGTGGGGTCATGGAGCCCCTAAAATAAGCCCAATTGATTTTTCCACATCCTATGGGTCAGATTAAAAAAAATTCAGAGAAATAACAAATGTGGCATTTTTTAAACCTGAGATGTACAGCAACATTCATGATAGTTCCCTTGTATACTTTGCCTAGTTGGCTTTCTCAGAGATTTTGAAAGAATTTTCAGAAATATAAAGGGGGCTTTCTATCAATGCGATTACTTATATACATGATTGTGAATATGTCTTTCTATATATTATGAACTGAATTTTGCACAACCCTCCCCTCCCAGGCCTTTTGCCCAAATCCATAACTTGAAACCCGTACTGTGACTGTATTTGGAAATAGACCCTTTAAAGAGGTAACTAAGGTTGAAGGAGGTCATAAAGGTAGGGCTTTAATCCAATACAATGTCATTATAAAAGGAGGAAGACAAACTAGGTACTCACTTGCACAGAGAAAAGTCAATGTGTGGACACAGTGAGAAGGTAGCTGTTTGCAAGGACAGAGGCCTCAGGAGAAACCAAACTTGCTGACACCTTGATCTTGGACTTCCAACCTCTAGAACTGTGGGAAAATAAATTTCTATTGATTGATCCTCTCCGTCTCAGGTGTTTTGTGATGGCCGCCCTAGCACACTAATACATAGTATTTAATATATACCGTAATGCAAGAATCACATTAACCTTTGTTGATATGAAAGTCCTGAATACATATGTAGTTAACCAGGGAGATGATGTACGTAATTATAAAACCTTCTTTCTTATTCCCATATCTTCCTGAATGCAGCCATTATAATTCTGCTTGAACTCTTTAAAGATTGAGAGTTAATCTGCTTCAGATTTTACAGGCCTCCAAAAGTGCTAAATTATATATGCTGTCAAAAGAAAAAACAGAGAGAGGGGGAAAACAGGAAAATCACAAAGACAAGGAATACACATCACTAAACTACAAATTCGTAGAAATCAGGGATATATCATTGTATCTTTGAGATCATAAACTGTTAGCACACTGTTGGCATGTATGATTTTGGTTTAATGCATTGTGACTCTGGGACAAAGAAAAGCACATAACTAATTTGATCTTAGAATAAAGAATACATTTTGCATACAGCATGAGGAATCAATTCCATTACTTTACAATCGTCACTACATATGAATGAAAATAGTAAACTCTGATGCCCAGTCAACTTCCTCATATTCAAGACAGCAACCAAAATGAGATGCCTATTTGACTTCTGAGGAAGAAAGGAAATCTTGTTATGGTTAGATGTATGAATGACTGGTTTCCTTTTCTAAATTCAACAGAGATAGTAGCATCTATCATCTCAGCTTTAAACTCTTTAGGAAAACAATACTAAACTGTCCTGGAAATAATAACGAAGTGTGTTTAATAAAGAATTAGGTCTGTGACTCATAGTTGAAACCAATAATTTTATTTTCATCTATTAGAGAAAAGTCCACCTTTGTCTTACCTTCCTATGTGAACAAATTTGAATAACTCTGCAATTCATGAATGAAGCTGTGTTATCCTCCAAGGAAGTATGGGTGGGCAGAAGGCTGAAGAGAGAAGCAAGGAGACGTTCGTTCTGCATGCAATGTGAGGTTACCTACTAGTTCTAGACTGAAGAGGTATGGTGCAATTGCACTCACTTTGTGATATTTGGCTCCTTCTTGGAAAAGCAGCTTTTTAGGGCTCATGTTCCTTTAAGGAGCTGCAGGTTCAGTTAACTGCTTGGCGGAGGTTTTGCTCACAGGTTGCTGTTTTTGACTCATTCTCCTTTGTCTCTTAGGGTCTTTTTGCTTTTCTTTTCTTTTCTTTTTTTTTTTTGAGACAGAGCCTCAAGCTGTCACCTTGGATAGAGTGCTGTGGCATCACAGCTCACAGCAACCTCCAATTCCTGGGCTCAAGCGAGTCTCCTGCCTCCGCCTCCCAAGTAGCTGGGACTACATGCGCCCGCCACAACA